>JAJHUR010079383.1:4321-29349 GCA_027495735.1 Lutjanus campechanus
GCCACGAAGTTTTCAATGTTGTAATCGTGTAATAGTATGTCCTGAACATGATTGTCTGTTACATAGCTGTAGGCATCCAGTGTCTTGTAGGATTTCAGGCTCTCCCGGGAATAGACACTTGGTGTCTCGATCAGGTAAGAATAGATGTCCGGCCACTGAAGTCCGGGCCATTTTTTCTCGCCATTTATCCACTCACCTGCATCTAACGCGTATGGGTCATTAAGACGTATCCCATTCACTAGTGTTAATTTAGCAGCATAACTTATTTTATCACTCGGTGATAAACTGTTGTAGTACGCTGACAACATCGCTAGCTAACATCGCAACTGCATATCCTAGGGTAACCATGGAAACCGGTCCCACAGCGGTTCTTTCTGCAGTCATGTTGCGCACGCATCCGCCGTGTTGATAAACAAATAATCCCTCTATATAGATAATATGATTGACCCTTCGCTAAGCCCCGCCCTCCTTAGTTACTGTTGCTAAGCCTGCCAACTTTCCATTCTTGCACTGCATTTATGCAGTTTACAGTGATAACAGTGGCAGATATAACATCGAAACTGCGGGTAATTGTTCAAAGACGAGATCTTTGAATCCTTAGAGACGTAAACAACAGTGGATTTTGTCAGCTAAAATAATAACTCATAAGCAGATAAACTGGCTGATGTAAACTACTCCTAACTCCTTGACTTGGCCAAAAAAAGTCCGTTTTAATGTTTCCATCTGACGCGTTTTTTAAAAAAGAACACTGTGAAAGTGTAAATGTAAAAGTTACCTGACAGCTGCGCACGTGGTGTAACGTTAATGCTAAAAGACTGAGGCTAAAGCTAACTTACATCTTAGCAAACATTGGTCGGATGGTAAAATACGGCAGGAATATCTACACGATAGATGACAGAAATACACTCATTAACCCAGGAAAAGGAAGAACAGGGACTCGATTGGTGCAGCACAAGAGCCGGACCACAATCACATAAGAGAGCCAGGATAAAAGCTAAGCTAACCTGGCTCAGACCTGAGACAGCGAGCCAGAGAGAGATGCATTGTTGCTGACCCACTTTGATTCTGCATCAGCCTGCATCCTCTTCCTAAAAGCCCCACATAACAAATGCAGATGCAGTGGCACCTAACAAGTTTGGCTGGAGCTGCAGCTAGTAAGCTAGTCTTAGTTAGCTGGACATGCTAACACTTGCAGCTTATGTTAGAGCAGATAAAGACAAGAGTGTAATCCATTCACCACACATGTGCTCTTTTGTTTCATGTTTTTGAGAGACGACAGAAAAGACGTCATCGTCCAGACTCATGAAACGCAGAGCATCGATCTTCTCAGCGCCTCCTGCACACCTTCAACATGTAGAGAAATGGAAAGCTTGACAGCTCTGGTTACGGTTGCTAAGCTATGATTGGACAGTTGATCTTGGAGGTGGGGCTTAGTGAAGGGTCAAATCCATTGCCTGTTGTTTTTGGAGCGATCTCTGTAATTTAATATAGCTAATTTCATCGTATGCCTCTGAAAAGCGAGCGAAAGCTGCTGCTCAGTGACAGATTCTCGTTGAGCGAGCTAACCCAGTAGCACAAAAAGGCAGAGAGACACTACAGCGAAAAACAGCATGTCGAGACAGAACATTTTCACATCTAACTCGGCGAATTAAGGGTTTATCCCACCAGACTAGAGTTGGTGATTATTGTAACAGTGGAAAGACAAACCAAGATGGTTTTGTTGAGTTCTATTTTGTTTCTGTCTATTGAGTTTGAATGAAGTGTGTTTAACGAAGAGTTAACAAGGTTATTAAATATACATTATGTAAGTTCTGCGACTAGGGGTCTCTCTCACATTAAAACAATAACAAAACAGATAGTTTGATGATGTTGGGGATCATGGAATTTGTTTTAATCACTTTTAAACAACTGCCATTGCTGATGAAAATCTATCAGAGAGAAATGAGCATGGACGAGGTTTTATTCACGCTACACTTAGTGACATTTGAAGACTTCAATCCTCACTCTCTGATGCATCTTTACCTCTCATGTTTATAGTGTTTCCCCAAAAGTTATAGCAACTGGCTAACAATGGCTAGCAGGAAAAGCACCTTGAATGAATTACAGACTTTTACATTTGAATATTATTGAAACATTTGGGATAATTTAATTACACTACTACACAAAATATATAACACGTCTAGCATTACTAGACATTTTAATGCAGAAATATTACACATTGTAGTTTTAAAGGTCCAGTGTGTAAGATTTACTGGGATTATTTCAGAATATGGCAGAAGTGAAATATATATTCATAAGTATCTTTTCAATAACTTCAGTATAATCACCTGAAAATAAGAATGGTTGTTTTCATTGCCTTAGAATGAGCTGTTTACCTGTATATCTACAGAGAGGGTGTGGATCCTCTTCCACTGAGTCCTCCAGATTGTGGCTTGATACAGACTTCAGATACAGACACAGTAGGTTGTTTTGCATGCTTGGAAGCAGAGAGTTACACAACGTGTTTACAGTCTGCAGGTTTACCACTAGATGCCACTAAATCCTACACACTGGTCCTTAAAGCCAGTTCCCGTCTGGTGACAGAGAAGCTTGATTTCAGAGGGTATATTTTTCTTTGAAACAAGGAAAATTGGTGTGAGAATTTTTCCTTTCTTGGCATTTTGCAGGTTTATTTTGTTTATCTATTAGTCCAAAAAAGCTAAGAGAGCTTGTGGAATATAGCATAAAATAACATATTACATTAAGTTCTGCTGGTGAACTGAAAAGAAGGCAAAAGCAGCAGTCAAATTTTCTCAAATAACCGACTGGTTGTTTAGTCTATAAAATGTCAGAATATAGTGCAAAATGCCAATCACAATATCATACAGCCCAAGGTGATGTCTACAAATTGCTAGTTATAGTTCGATATCACACATGACAAAGAATAGCGGAAAATCTTCACATCTGAGCAGCTGGAACTTTAGATTATTTGGTGTTTTTGCTTGAAAAATAACTTATACTTATGATAATCAATTATGAAAATAGATGTGATTTAATTGTCCACAGAAATAGTGCAGCACGTTAGTTGCAGTAGTGACTGAAGTACCACACCCACTGCACTGCCTTTCTTTGTCTGAGGTGATGAGGAGGTGTTTGTGACCTTATGTGTCAGTTTCTGTGTGCCAGGTGGTGCCAGCGGTAGTCCCTCCACGTGCTGGTGGCGATGTCTGGGGACAACCATATGGCCGTCTCGCCGGCTGTCATCGTAATATGTCTGCCATTTTCACACCTCGTCATTAGCCAAAACCACCACAGATTAGTTTGTATTTTTAAATGAGCAGGAGGAGCTCATTTAAAAGGAGATTTTTGTTTTGAATATGTAAGTCCACAGCTCATTTTTTTCTGTGTTTTTGCCTTGTTTCTACCTGAGTGATCTCATATTAATGGTACTCCACAGGCTGCTCCTGCTGCTGCTGATGACGTCTACTAACAGCTATTGATTTAGGTTATATTGAGACTGGTGACATCACTCTGCAAACCATATATCCTTCTTTTTAAGATTTAATTCCATTCACTGATTCAGCAGTCAGCAGTTCATGAAAACACCCACTTTTCATTTCACAACTGTAGCCTAAACGTCACACATTTTCTATTTAGCATCATGTGCACTGCATACAGCACCTTCACAAATATGCTGTGTATTTTGGGCTGACTGATCATTTACATTTTAACATCACAAAGAATTAACTTTCCTTGCATTTAAAGTTGAAGCAGAATAATAATTTACACACATATAGAAGTTACCAAAATCAAATAACCATCTGCATCTTAACTATTCAACATAATCTTTCATCATACAACAATAATAAAGATCCTCTTCTGTGAGGGTTTGGAGCCTTATTCAGTATAAGGTCACCTAAAAAAGTATGTGTTATATAGAGGGGTTATAGAGGAGTTTATTTAAGTTTGCTGATTTGTCGTTTTGACCAGAACATGAAACAGCAGCTGTCGTCCCAAAGAAGCTGTCATCTGTGCTGCTGCTGCTGCTGCTGCTGAATATGATAAAAGCCATTTTCTAAACTAGTCAACTCAGCAGAAACCAGAGGAAATGCTAGAGTGCAATACTCTGACGAGGAGGAAATCAATGAAGTTATGGTCTTTAGGCGAGGTCATGGATAGAGTCACTGCACTGCATGAAAAATACACCAGTAAAATATGAGCTTCAGTTCAGGAACTATTATTTACTGTACATGATGATGTGCAATAGGTTTAGAATATGGTGTTAAGCATGAGTGAGTCCTGACATTAATTAATCAAAATATCCAGCTGAAATCAACCACCTTAATTACCTTTTTACTCTCAGCAAATAGTCAGAAGTAAAACTACTTGGGCTAATATCAGCTTTTTTCTTGATAATTAGTGAATTTTCTGACTGACAAGACGTTACTCTTCATGACTGGACTGTAAAGTTGTCACAATAGCAGAATTTTAAACTTCAATACAATACTAATATTAAAAAAACAATACTTCAATACCATGGCAAAACAGAAAAAAAGTCTTACACATACAAAAAATATAATCTTATTCCTTTTTCCTTTTCAAACTTCACACAGTGCTGGTCCAGAAAAAGTTACTGAAGTCTGATTTTGGTGCAAGCCAAATTTCAGGCAGGACAACTGAACTGAGGTCAGAATGAAAGCTTAGATATCTTTTTTTATAGCTTCAGTCCTTTTGATAAAATTAATCGTTAGTATTGCATTCTTTTTAAACTCTCTGCATTGATAAAGTATCAGATTTTGACAGTAAGTCCTTACTGGACTCAGAACAACCCCACTGACACATATCATCTACTCATTACTGTCTGGGTGAATCCTGTTCAATTAAATTATACTATACTACATAAATAAAGTTATTATTGGAGTTCACCAGCTTGTATTCACACGTGAAACCAGCCAATTTGACCTTCTGTTTCTACCTGTGCCATCAGCCTTTTATAAATCAACATGATGCCACTAAGCATTTACTCACTTTCATGATGTGACGCTGTGAAGTTTTTCTTCATATTCAAAGGCTCAAAACAAAAGAGTTCAATAAACAAAGAGTGCTGGATCTTAACTGCCTAGAGACCTCCGAGTGTCACCTGCAGCGTCACCAATTTTAAAAAGCATCTGAGTTAAGCAGTGCAGTTAAAGGGAATGAAAAACACATTTTCTTAATTTATGAAATATTATATCAAATGATGTTGTGAGTCCTTATTATGTACTCTGTTGTTCTGTATATACAATGATACAACATGGAAACAGTTTACTCAGCTGACAGTGAGTGACGTCAGATCCAGAGACAATCATACCAACTATATAATCACCTACACTGCAGAGTATATAAACTTACATTAAGTTCCTGGATACTTACCCTAACCATCACCACTACTAAGCCTAACTCTAACTTTAATCTAACTCTAATCTTAACCACTGACCCAAAAATCTGCCTTTTCTCAAATGGGGACACAGCATTTGTTCCTAGTTGCACAACCATCCACACTTAACTGGTGTTTAATCTGAAATATGTCCCCAAAGGTAGCTTAGGTTTTATGTTTATCTTATTTAATAAGAGACAAGGCACATTAATTAACACAAGCACTTGAATCCATCATTTAAATGTGCCATACTTAGTCATACAGGCTAATTTTCATCTGCAGTCCCAGGCAGATTGATGGCATACAAGAAAGTCTGTCTTTTCCATGTCTGGACAGCAGAGCTCATGATGATGTAAAGTAAATGTAGCTGAGGTCTCCATGCTTCAGACAGCAGAACAGCTCAGCTTACTGAATACTTCTTCTGCCTGATAACAGCTTGACTCGACCCTGCTTAGCAGCCAAGAGCTTTTCAAGTACTTTGGCAGAGTCTCTCTTAAAGAGGCAAAGCACTTTATGCTTTCTCAGACCCACACTGTCAGCTACAAAGTGGACTGAGATGCAGACTACTGCAACGACAGCCTTATGGACAAATAACAGCAAAACTCGCCAAGAATCGGCATCACATGGGAAACTTGTGTTGCTGATGATCAAACAAGTGATCAAACAAGTGTTCAGTTTAACACAGTTCTCGGAAAAATTATTTTCCCTTTACTATCTGCGTAATACCTCTTGATGTGTGACTTTACGGCTCATCTTTCCTATTTAAAATTGCAGTACTGTTGTATAATGACTTATCCATCAACAGCAGTAAAGAAGAATTTATTTGCAGAATGTGAAGAGAATTCTCAGTAAGAAGAAACACATTGCCTTTTTTCCTATAACAAGTGGAATAATTTCACACTTTCCATTTCAACAGCGCCTTTTTGTCTTTTTATGGCAATACCAGTATGCCTTTATATGATCCTATTGGCAATTCTACCCTGCTTCAACTTTGGCTTTAAATCCTGGCTTGAGGATTCAAGGCTGGCATGCTCTGCGATCGCAGGGAGGGTCTGTGCTCAATTTGTGTGAAAACAGTTTTCAAACTTCAGATCTCAATGTGCTGCGAAGTAGCTGAAACCACAGCAATCTGGTCTAAACCATAAACAAATGTACAGTATAATGCACTTAAACATCTTGAATGCTTTGTCTCACGAGGAGTCACTCGAGCTACGATTGCAGATTTTGAAAATACTCTCTGAAAAACTCAAACAACAAGCAGCAAGTCAGGAGTGTACCAGTGCCAGTTACCTGGGATACAGGTATAACGATGAAAGAGCCCCCGCCCGCACTCTCGGTGACGACTGCCAGGAACTTGGAGTTGACGGCGCAGAAGTGGTTGTCATGGACGTTCTTTGTGATGGGGATGCCGTCGTAGCAGTGCTCCCGGTTGCCCACTTTTCCGTAGACATTTCGAAACTTGGAGCTTCGGTAGGTCGGACGCCATGACATCTGGGGGAAATAAAGAAATTTTTATTTTCTTTATATATGGCGATGTCTAATGGGTTTAGAATTTTTAATGTCAGAAAACAGTTAAAAATGCCCATCACTATTTCAGCCCAAGCTGATGTATTGCTTGTTTTGTCCGGCCAGCCAGCCCAGTGTCACAACAGTTTGTTAAATAGTCACAAAATATCATCGATAGTTTCATGGGTACAAGGACACAAACATGACACTCAGCACGAGTTTCAAAGGAAAGAGGATGAATGTAGTATAAGTAGGGAGGACAGCAGGTTGGGTCAAACACAGGACTTTCACAGAGGAGACTGGTGTTCGTTTCCTGTGTGAGATGAAAAGTCCATATTGACTGCTTTAAGGAAGTCGTTATTTTAACCCAAATTATGATAATTTCCTAAACCCAACCAGGAAGTTTAATGGCCCAAACCCGACCAAACTGTAACTGTCACCTGAAATGTTTCTCAGCAAGCTTTATTTTGAAAGTCTAAACGGACGTTGCATAATTATTATTGCTAACTTGACTGTGAAATGAGAGAAATGGTGGATAATACACTGCAGTTTGAAAATTATGTCATGAAAAACATGGAACACATATCTGATACATTAGATTTTTGTGACTATTTCACAAACTGCCGTGACACTGCATTGGACCAACAACCTAAAACCCAAAGACATTCATTCATTTAGAATCTACTCCATTCCAATATAACTAGCAGCCTGTAGGCCGGATATGACCCTTTTTGAATATTTCTATCTCTTAAGAGTCTGCCTGCAAATCAGCCTGGCATGTGTGTGACAAATAAACTAAAATCTAACTTTAACTGCAGAAAAGATTGTATACAAAACTATTTACCAAGATACACGTCTTTGTCCTCAGTTAAAAATAGCTACTTAGTAAGCCACAACTCTGTGACCTCTCCTGCTCTGTGATAATGAGTCATTACTGTTCTTTTGTTGAGGATGAGTGTGTATAAGCCTACATACTAGATACTATACTAGAAAAGAGACATTTGCCAAAGGTAAAGGTTCTAATAATGTAAACAGTGATGGACAGTAAAGCTTTGGAATGAATCACTTTCTCTTGGAGGGGGTTCAGGTTTCCTTAGATACAAGTGGGAGGGGCTCCAAGGAAAAAACATTGGGAACCACTGCCTTAAAAATATCAAGTAGCAATAACCAGCCCTACACATTTCACTCTGGGCTGGTGGGACACAGAGAAACTCACATTAGCTGAGATAACAATAAGCTTCAAAATGTCTCTGGAAGTGAAACAGATGCAAAGTTGATTGTGAAAGTCACCAGCTCCAGAGTAAATGGACAAACACGTATTTCTCTTACTTTGCCAGCTCTAACAAATAATAAACCAGTGTGTTTGTTGTGCAACAGATGCAGTAAGCTGTGTTGAAAACATACAACCCAAAGAGGCACGACAAGTCTTCTTGTTTTCTTCAGTTTTCTTTCCCGTTTTAGTTCACTTTGAAAAATCAATAAAGGATAACAGCCTTGACCTGGATTTACTATCCAGAAGAAATACATTCTACATTCAATTTATTGTGGTGCGTTAGACAGAAGCTTTGCTTTTGTTCCATCTGGTGTGTCCAGTGTAGCAAAATGAGTGGTGGTTTTAAGTGTGGGCAGAGTAGAACAGAACATTTAGACATAATAAAAGAGCCAAGTTGGTAGTGTAATATCATTCAAAAATGTTACCAGGGAAACTACCAGGGAAAGTTATCTTTATCCTTTATGTATTATTAGAAACTTGCCGTGATGATTGTAGAGGCGGAATCAGGGAAGCCTGATGTCAAACTGCCATCTAGAAAACCCACAGTTGCAGGGTGGGCAGTCCCATCTGTGCAGACATGATAACAGTCACACATGCAGTTGTGGGAAATTGTCCAAATTGGTCATGGGTGTGAGACTTTCGAAGGGTGAAAACTGGGTGAAAACTGTTTTGACACTATTTCATGCTGCCTCAGAGCCCGTGATTAATGCGTCAAGACAGAAAAGCAAAAGTAAAGACATTTCCTCCAAATAACTTAATCACAGAAAGGACAGCTGCAGAGACCAAAATGATTAATGTCTGTCGTATGCAGCCGGCTACAGTATGTCCTGTTGTTTGTCGCTTTATTTTGATGCACATGGATCGCAAACGGCAGAGAAGCAGCCTTTGTTCGCAGTCACTCCACACAACAAAAGAGAAGCGGTTATGTTCGACTCAAGACGCTTCTTTTGTTTGTCTCTCCACCACAAGAACGCATTGACAGAGCTCTTCATTTTTTGGCATGAGCTGTCTCCGCTTAAGGACTCAAAAGTTGACCCAGACAATGGAAAAGGACGTCAAACGCCCTTTGTCCCATAAGGAGAGAAGTTGGTGGAACTTCTTCCCGCTAATGAATATGGCAACATTTAGAGAAATCTTCTGAAACCGGATCTGTTCATGAGTTCCAATTCCAGTGACGCTTTTGATGGACCGTATCGCTTCACAACAGGAACTTTGGGGGGAGAGGATTTATGACTCCTCTCAGATCAGTAGCAGCTATGCCGGATGACATCAGGCAATCCTCTATTCAGCATTGTTCTTGGGATGTGGAGGGGAACTGGTGGGAGTGGTGTACACATGCAAATAGAAACATCCTCAGACCATGCTGCTGCCATTGTCTCTCCCTGTCCCTTTCCGTCTCAAAACAGGCTGGTGAAATGGCATCCAGTAGGCCGCCACAGTGTGGGAGAAGATCACTCTGCCCTCACTTCGGCACTCAAATGTGGCCGCAGTGACCCCGCAGCAGAATTATAGAACCGCTGCTATTACAGCACATTAAGCTCAGTGTCAAAGCAGGTTTTGGTGTTTCTGATTTAACATATGCTGCTCAAACCATTTCTTGATTATTTAAGTCGTAAGATAATCTATTTACAACAATTTCCTGCTTCTTAAGGGACATACTGTAGTTTTAACTCCACTGTCACATTGCACTTTATACTGCATTTTGCTGCTGAATGCTTTTGCACCTCGTTATGTGTATTTTACTTCTATTTTAGGGAGTTTTACTGTTAACTGTATTTTGTACTTTATATTTCTTATTTTTGCACTTTTCTGTACTTTTTGTAGATAGATTTATTTTTGTCTGTTTATTTCTTCTTTGTAAATATGTGCAATTCTTAGTACAAAACACAATGTGAGGATGACAGAAGCTTGAATTTCATTGTGCTTTGTGCAAAGACAATGAAGTTCTTGAATCTTCATTCCTTTGGGAACTAGTTAGTGGTAATTAAGGGCGGTCCACACAGAGAATGACAACTTTATTCACAATTATATGAAGTTTAAAGAGTTGTTCTAACTTGGCATTGGTGCCTTGGATTGGAAGAATGTGGTCATCCATCAATTAGCTTAATTTTGTGGACAGCGCCACTGTTTAC
Source organism: Lutjanus campechanus (assembly GCA_027495735.1). Taxonomy (NCBI): domain Eukaryota; kingdom Metazoa; phylum Chordata; class Actinopteri; order Lutjaniformes; family Lutjanidae; genus Lutjanus; species Lutjanus campechanus. Next base: position 14,628 of record JAJHUR010079383.1, read on the forward strand.
TGAATGTTACGCTTCATCAGTGTGGATGCTCACATCATTATATCTGTCATTGTTGGTTTGGACAACCCTAAACTCATTCAGATATTTTACACACCATGTATTCTCATAGATTTAACTACCTGTGCTGGCTGTTTGCCCACAATCGAAATAAAAAAACAAATAAATATGAAACTAAAAGGCGAATGATGCACCATATGAATTAAATGTAAGCAGGCAAATAAAGTCCATTGTTAATACACGTTTCTGTGTTTACATGTGGTTTATTTACCCCTGGCAAGCAAACAAAGAACAAAGGAATCATGGCTCCTTCTGCCTGTCTTGGTCTGATAAAAAAAACTCCCAGGTGCATGCTGGTCCTATAGATAAAGGTCAAACACTTTTAAAATGAAGAACAGGAAAGAAAATACTCTCCAAATAAAGTGACTATCTGTAATAAATCAGTTTAAATTGTTTTTAAATATCTCCTACACCTACACCAACCTTTTCAAGTCACTGACACTAAATATAGATACACATTAGATTTGAGAGTATTTTGTTCTTATTTTTAGGCTTGAAGATAGCAAAGTCTTCATAGTCAAGATAACTTTAAATTACAATCAGTCAAGCCAATTCTTTTTCTTCCCTTGTTCCAAACATATAACATAAATGATGAAAGTTAAAATATGCTATATTGCTCCTTTTGCTGACGACTCCCTACAAGGACCCCTGTTGGTCCCCGGTTGGACAACGCCTATCCTACACTACCCAAATTTTATCTAAAGTAGTTAAAATTAGCTTCAACTCAACAGCAACAAAATGCTGCTTACATGCTAATGTGTCAGGAGTAATAAAATAATTATATGAATATAAAAACACTCAATTATCATAAAACAATTACTTTTCATTTGATATTTTAAGTACATTTTACTGATAACACCTCTGTACTTTCACCTGTAAATATGTTTAAGGTAAGACTTTTATTTTTAATGGATTTTTATATTGAGGTATTGCTACTTTTTTTTTTGAAGTAAAGGATTCTTCCAAGGATTTGCTGCTTCTCTCTGTTTTCATACTTTTTAATTCTATACATAAATTCTTATCTTAAATATGTTCTCTCTGTCCAGACTGCTAGTCAGACAAAACAAGCACTATGAAGACGTTGCTCTAGGCTCTTGAGTTGTGAATCGATAACCGTTAGCCTACATGTATGACTCCACTGTGAGCACACAAACGTCTCATCCTCATGCCATTCAAACCCAGATAACTGCTCTGAACTCATGTCTGTATGAGCAACATAATGGCAGCTTGTTAAAGAATTAATGCAGAACAGAAGAGCAGCAGAGAGCGGCCTGAGGGACGTTTAGAGGAGAGGAGATTCGCCTGCTTTGAGCTCTCTGTACAAGGATGCTCATTCATTGGTCACCAGGGTATGGCACAGAGAGGATGTCTGTGTGTGTTTGTGTCTTTTCTTATCTCACGAGGGTTCGCAGCATAAAAACACACATACACACCCACGCAGGCACTGAGCAAAGGCATGCAAGTACACAAAAACACAGCAATTCAAGGAAGGAATAATTTTGTCAACAGATCACAAGACTTGAGCGATGAGAGCATGATTCCCTCCAGGGTCAAACAGTATGAGAACTACCTAACTTTCAGACAGGTTTTTGCACATTTTCATCCTAAAAAGTTTTTTTTATACCAAGTAAAATCCTCTTAATATCTAATATAACCACATATCTGGATAGCACACTAATAACCTTATTGAAAATGTCACCTTACCTTACCAGTGTCCCTACAGTGACACTAAAGTCACAGTCTTTCTGCGGCCTTCTCAGACTGCAAACATCCACCCTCCTTCCTACCCGAGCCGCCAGGATCTCCTCTCTTCCTTCCTTCCCCTTCAAATCCACGCAGGCAGCCTGTGTCTACTCTATCTCCTTCTCTTCTCTCTCATGTTTTTCTCCCCCCTCCCCTTTAAACTCTCTGTTCTCTTCTCCTCCTCCTCCTCCTCCTCCTACTGGTACTGATAGCTGGAGGGCTAGCACTCCCCCCTTCCTCCCTCTTCCCCTTCTCTCTCCCATCCTGCCACTCAGTCAGTCTCCACCACAGTTCAGAGTAGCGGCATGAGAGTAGTAGCCATTCATCCTCTTTCCTCTCCCACACACTGCTGCTTGTTTGGAATCACAAGGCCAGACTGGCTGATTCCCAGCACCACCAGCAGGTCTTCACTCCCTCTTTCCTCCCCGCTTTTAATCTCTCATCTCTTTAATCCTTCACTCTGCAGGTATGAAACCTGCCTAATTTTTGTAAAGACAGGTGGACCCCAGAAGAAATGTCAGAAAGTGAGGACCTAGTTGGCAGCAGCAGTGCCAGAGGCAAGATGATAACACTTTATGAAATAGTGCAATGTCATAAAGCCTGTCATACTGTTGCTTTTTAAGGTTTTTGAAACATTTCTGGACAAGGAATAAAGAAGACACCTTGCTGATAGGAAGTTGCACAATACATAGTTGTCTCAAAGCACAAAAAAAATGTCCTCTAACTCACTTTGGTTCCCAACCTGGGAGTCCCAAACCTCACTAGGGATCACAAGGCCTTCTTGATTTTAAGGAGGGTAAGAAAACTTATATACAGGTTTGCTATATCTCAGCATTTTATTCATTTCTGTAAGGAAAACTAAATGAAATTCTTTTTAAAGTTTAGGTTATTATTTAGGATATAAACTTTAAAAAATCTCATAGGCTAAGGGCAAAGTGAGGACCTGAACACAAGCCATATTCACAGAGCCCTCATTCTCTGCAAACAGCCTTGTCCTGTGTTAGACAAATAAAAGTACGCACTTAGAAAAAAGGAAGTTGATTAAGTATGTATGATTTTTAAAAATACACAATACAGACAGAATTGTATAAGAGGTTCCTAAAAATATCAGGAAAACTCAGCTCTGAATGATGCTATTTTCACAGGAAATAATTTGCTCCAAATCCATCCATATCGCTCGTTTTCAAACTTCCTGCAGTTATTATGTTCACTGTTTTTAGGTTAATTGTACAGCTGTTCTGTGCTGTTATTGTTATAAACACACACAGTGGCTACAATCATAAATTTAATATCTTGTCATAGAGTCAGTTGTCATTTTTGTGTCATGAATATAACTGGTCATGATAAAATTAATCATGCAATCCTTCTAGCAATCTTAGTGGTCTGAAAGTCAGATAACATTTTCTTCCAGGCATTTAATGTTATAACTAAATCTAGCTGGTAATCAATTGAAACCATCATAAAAAAAGTTAGTTATTATATTTATTTACAGGTATGGTAAAGTATTTACATTTTGTATTTTGTTTCCAGATTTCCTGATCTTGCTCAGTGTGAGAAATAATACTGACGTCTTACACTAAATTGAATCAAACATGGCTGTAATTTAATTACGTTGCGAGGCAGCTGGATTTTAATCTTGATCATGAGATTGCATGAATCCATCTCGCCAGGCTTAAAGTTGCATGCAGAGTGTTTTCAGCAGCCTGTGAGGAACTACTGACAGCTACAGGCGTGGCTGAGGTGTGACGACAGAGCAAACAACAATGGCAGGTCAAATGGTTAGTAGGGGTGTGAGAAATATTAATAGACCTGAGTATCACGGTATTATGTTTTGTGATACTGTATCGATTCTCAAAAACACGGCATCATGATATCGTGATAAGTGCAAAGATTTGTGGCAGAGGTGCATTTTGAAGTTTTTTTGGGGGGACTTTTGCATTTATTTTGAAGGGGACAGCTGAAGACATGACAGGAAAGAGAGTTGAGAGAGAAGGGATGACACGCAGCAAATGGGCTGCTGGCGGGAGTTGAACTGGCAGCCGCTGCAGAGGATCAACAGTCTCAGTACATGGTGCACACATGTCACCAACTGAGCTATAGGAGCGCCCCAGAGCTGCATTTTGTGTTGTGTTTCAACCCCTGACCACTGGATAGCTGTGTGTATATCAATCTTCACCCCTCTTATTGCATAAAAAAACTAAATTTTAAACTTGTTTATACATATGGTGGTGTATTCTTTACACTCTGACAGTTTTCCTAAAATTAGATGAATTAAATAACAATATATCACTTTATTTATAGTATCAAAATATATTGCAATACATTGAATCGTAACCCCGCAGCGTGATTTATACTGTATCGCTGGATATTTGCATAGGTGCTGCTTTGGTATAAGTTATATCAGAACTGGAGAATTTCTTTATTGAAAGGACAGCAAAGAACAACACTGAAGTCTTTCCTCAATGGGAATATTTTTTCACTCTTTCAAGAGTTTGACTACGTCTTATCGTCTGTTTATCCGATGAAGCCTGTGTCAGACATGATAGATAGATGGTTCATCTAATCACATGCCATGTATATTTTGAAAGTGCACGCCCTTTTCCAAACAGTTTCCAAGTACGACGTCCAAGATGTATCTGGCGCGTCAGGTTAGTGATTCCATGTCCAGTTATAGATGGTAAACCATGTTTTTTCTGATTACTTATCAGTGTAGCATTATCTACAATGTATTAACATTTTGAATTAATCTTTGCAAATTAGCATAATGCTCTTCAGTGCCATCAGCTATTTATCTTGTTATAATTATTAAAGCACTTAGCAGCTGTGTGTGGCTTCAGTCTGATTCATGCTTAATAAGTCCTTTGACCCACAAAATCATTGTCACCATCATGTGAAGTGTATCAACAGAGTGGAAGTAACACTTGAAATAGCTGAAGTTAATTTGAGTATCAGTGTTTGTTCTTATTCAACTAGATGACTGCATTAGGAACAGTAATTACATTTAATTAAAAAAAACAATGACTAAGCCTTCTTACCAGGCATATGTGATTTCTTTTTCATCTCACAAAATATTAAGGAACCTGCAAACCCTGAAAATGTTTTCTGCATCCTATTCAAACGCATGTTTAAAGATTAAATGGAGCTGAAGATAAATGTGTGAATGACCTCAGCTCCTAAATCACCGCCGGTTCCTCACCCTGAAGTCTCCAAGCAGTTTGTGAGACGACCCCTGGTCAGCTCGATACACCGAGGCAGGTGTTGTAGTGAAAATTGCCTCCCCTGATGATTGTCTGTGTGTTTGAAATGTGGGTGGAGCCCTGCAGGTTCTCTGTGAGGGAGGAGGTTGGCCTTGTCCTCTTGGCTCACTGTGCATGTGTCTGTGTGTAGTATACTGGGTTTTTTTTGCCCTTTTTTTTGTCAGTTTCCATGCCGACGTCCATGTCTGACCATGTGTTGTGTGTTTGCACCAGTATACATTTACTGTAGTGTTCATGGCTGTGAGGCAGACCACTCCAGAGAGCAGAGTGTGTTTATTGAGTTGTTTTTTTTTGTTTTTTTTAACATCTTGCTTCCAGGCACTGCTGCTGCTGCTCTGTGCACACGCAGTCTTCCTCTTTCCTCCTCTCTCTTTAGGCTTTTAACTCTCTTTCCAAATTCCCAAAGGCAGCAAATCTTTGTTTCTCGGTTAAAAACGATCACCAAAATATAAAAATAGTTGCTGCCCAAAAATCTACTTTTAAATATTTATTACCAACATCATTTGACTGTACTCAGAGACTGTATAAATAGTGGATGGAGCTTCGGTGTTTGAAAAGTGAAGGCGATGAGAGTGCCTAAAACCTGCTTCTATTTTTTCTAATGGTCAGCAGGAGGTAACTCCAGTAGCTCCAAAAAGAAGTCAGATTGTATGATTAATTACCTCTGGAAATAGTTTCCTAATGGGTTCATGGTCTCAATGGCTAGTTTCAAGTCTTCTTCTATAGATTCCTTTTCTGTTGGTAAACTTGAAGTTTTTTGTAGGCAGAGCTTAGCTGGAGGAAGAAAAATTCCCTAATCACATCAACTTACACTGCAGGTTTTGCTGGGTTGTTTCTTCATAATGGCTGAAGAAAGTCAAGTTTTTCTGAATATGTACGGTCACTCACTCTCCAAGCTGACCTGTACATGCTCACTCAATGGATGGATGAGCTTTCTACAATTGCCACTGGATTGGGTGACTGGACAAATATATTGGTGAATGACTGATTCCATAGCCGGTTGTTTTCTTGGGGTGATTTTTATCATTTTATTTTGATAATTTAATGGTCTACGGAGTGACAGCAGCCGCTCCATGGACAGGACAGGGGGACGAGAGAGAAGTAAACAGCCTGTAGAGCTTGACCGTTTTCACATCTAACACAGAAGATTACGGATTTATTTTGACCAAACCAGAGTAGGGGATTGTTAAAACAGTGGAAAGACTGGACAAGACAGTTTAGGTGAATTTTATTTTGTTTCTGTCTGTCAAATCTGAATGAAGTGTGTTTTACAGAGTTAACGAGACAATTAACGCTCGCCTTAGTTCGGTAAAATAGAAAAACTTGAATATAGAAGGTGACTGGTTGTATTTTTCTGTTTAAAAAGGATAACTGGGGAGAGAATATTTCCTTACATGATATTTTGTGAGTTTACTTTGTTTATTTTGTGGCGGCTCACACACATCTCCCAGTTTTTGTGTATTATTTCTAACCATAGTTGTCTTGGTTGGTTGTTTGTTTTTTGACTGGCAGTGGCAGCTGGTAGGTGATAAAACTTCAATGTTGAGGCATTGCTACTTTGATTCTGGCACCCAAGAACACAGCAAGGTGACATTTTAGCTTGGACATGTTGTCTACTACTCCATGTTTTGTAAAATGTAAAATAGTAAAATTGTAAATAAAGCAGGATATGCTTTAGGGCATGGCTACCTTGTGATTGACTGGTCATTATCACAGCTTGCCCTCAAGTTTTAAGTCAGATACAATCAGGACAAATGTGCAGCAAATGCACATCCTCCCAAGCTCCACGTCTTTATCCAAATATAATCACTTTTGGTTCCAAAAAGCCAAGATGGCGGCGGCCACAATGCAAGACTTGAAGCTTCAAAACGGCAGTCCACAAACCAACGGATGACTTCATGGTGGGTTTACACTTGGCTGTGCTCTTCCATCGTTGCAGCTGCAGCCAAACGTCCACTCTCTTCTCGAGCCATACACAGTCAATGGCGGCACACAGGCTCATTATGAACCATAAAAGGCCATTCAAACACCAGTAGATTAAATCAATGGGTTAAACTATTCCAATCAAGATTTTCTCAATGTCGCTGCCAGATAAGGAAGTAAAGCCATCTGAGCTCATATTCAAAAGAAACAAAAGGGAAATCCACAGGACGACTGCATGTCCTGTCACTCAGACACAGTGAAGCCCCATCAAGCCTCCATGTCAGGCTCAGTCTTTTCCTCCTCTCCCACTGTACAGTCTTTTATGACAACTTCCCATCTCTACTAGGAGTAAATATCACATAAAGAGAGAGATCCTATTGGTTCTCGTGGCCAAATTTTCTCTCAGCGTGAAGTGGGATCTCTATTTTCTCAGACTCACAGGAAGTGTCACAGCTTGGCTGAGAGTGCTGGAATATTTTCTGTACTGCTATGGTAATGCCTGATTGGACAATTGTGGGTATAAAAGGCTTTTGTGTGCTGCTAAGTTGGAGATTATTAGTGCAAAGTATTTGTATTTTACTAGCTATCAGCTGACAGTCAGCATCATTGGTTGGTGTTAATCCTTGTCAGAGCAGCAATGCTGATCATAATCCTATCGCACACTAGGCTCTTTTCCACCAAATTAGCTCTGGTTCTTGAACTGATTGCGTTCAAGATTCTTGGAAACTTGGCCCTATCAGGCGTTTCCACCAGTTTTGAGTGGAACCATTGTAATCAAGGGTCATCACGAACAGAGGGCGTTGCACAATGCAAAACTACATGAAAGGCTCACTTTGGTTACCAAGGAAAATCTGCAATGTTTTGTCTCCAGCTGGGAATCAACTTTTTGGGTTCTGGACTAATTCATTTTTTGTGGAAATACTCAGAATACTTCAAAATTGGGTTTGCAAACCACAACAGGGCTGATTCTGTTTGTGGAAACGGGCAAACAGATTAGAGCCATTTTCTTCAAAGTTTATAATTTAAGTTTTTTTCAGTATTACGGTAAATATTAATATTTATTCTCTACATTTGCAGTAGTGCTGTGGGAGTGGGTAAAACCAGTTACCTTATGAATACAAACATTGTGACAGGATTTTAAGTAATGTGAAAAGAGCACTCTCAATTAATTTTAAAGAAACACATTGTATTCTTAATAGAGGCTTGTACGAGACAGAGCTTGCTTACAACCCTAAAATTGAAATGCACATGTTTAGCTTTCATGAACACCATTTCCAACAAGCTTTAGACTTTTGCAGGATAAACATCACAGCTCAACCAGACTCAAAATTTATCTATAGCTGAATTGCGAAAGACTGCAGTCCCTCAAATGGCCACTTAAAGCTGGCTCCAAATAAAATACTTTAAAGAAAAAATAAACATGTTTACAGCCAGGAACAAAAAAGTTTGGTCTCTATAGCTACTTCATGACAACTGAACAGGGGGTGAATTTTTATATGACCCATCTGTTAAATTATGTTAAAGCCTCAAATTAGGCATAATTAAAGGCTTGGCTGCTTTAGGTGACAGGTGGGTACCGTCTCAGGTGGCCAGACATTACGTGGCTGCTTCACTGGGCCTACCGCAGCTGTACATACGCTTCACATGTCAGGCGCTGCCAAGATGGCGATGGCCAGAGCCCCAACACTGTAAGCTTCAAAATGACTCTTCAGAAACCTATAGGTGACATCATCGAGACTACGTCCATGTCTATGGGCTCAACAAAAGAGGACAAATGGAAAGTCGAGGGGTCACATACACATATGTACATACTGTACGTGTCTGTAAAAAGAGCAGGACAGAGAGGAGCGAATGTGAAGGTTTTTCGACAGCAGAGACTGCAGCTAAATCTTCTGAAAAATGTTTTCCCAGAGAGATTTGGTGAATCCAAGTTGCAATGATTAAAGTACCTGCGCTGCCATGCTTAGAAATTTTCATGTTACCTGTAGTTTTTTTTTTTCTTGCCCACAAAGTAATATGTTGAATTGTCTCAGATTATATAAGGTAAACACACATATCCAGAAAGACCAGTGACATGACGCCATGACTGCAGCTCTCTATATGCAAAGCTTTAAGCAAATCAAGTCACAGCCTACAGTTGGCAACAATGACAGACAGATGTTGTAAGTTGTAAGTCATAATATATTTATGAGCAGTCAATAAAAGAGAAGTTGGCACCTCATTGCAAGGTGCACTCACAAGTTTCCATTAGACGGTGGACTATAAACACACTTTCAGACCAAATAAAATCAACTGAGCCTGATGCACAATATCTGATGCAGACAGAACATGCACTATTAACACACGCCAGTGAAACAAAATGCATGTATGCAATGTTTGTTTACATCACATATATAGAAAAGTAAAAAAAATAAAAATAAGGCACAGTCAATACTGCAGGCTAGCAGTCTTGATGAAGTGGCAAATTAAATGAAATAAAACAGAACAGAATCGATTTAACACACCTGCTCCAGCAGCCCAAAGCGAATCAGCCCATCTGTATTTCTGTCGGATTTTCCAGATGGCCAGTTCAGGAATGTTGGAAAGCCAGGTAATCTTTTATTTGAGCCTGCATTAATTTCAATCAGTTGAAAAGAGAGGTCACAGGAGCTCCTGGAACTCACTCAGTCTCCTTTATCTGGCCCATTAATGTCTATTATATTATTTCTGGAGTTTATCAAACAATTAAGAGCACACAAAAACACGCCAAAAAAGCTCAGGTGTAATTTTTCATAGCAAAGTGAAGGGATCTTAAAGTCACAGTGGAGCGCTGCAGGTGTAGTTGTTACTTTATGCTGTACATGGTGCACACTATGGCACATAAAGTACTCAGAGTTATTTGCTTTGTGCTTGATAGTTTCAATGGTGAGGCAGACATATAAATGTGTTTAGTTTGGTGATTCAAATAATCAAACAAAAGTCCATCTGTTGTAGATTCAGCCTGTTGTTGACAGGCAGTAGATTTGGTGAATTGCTTAAAGATGTGCCTCATTTGTTTTCAGACTTTCAAGTTATTTATTTGTCATATGCACAATGATTACAGAGAATCAGTCGTTGGAAATGAAATTCTTGTTCTAACAATGTTCATGCAATATGTATAAAAAAAATACACAATTAAACTGAGAATCAATGAAAACAGACAGAAAATAGTTCAGACATTAAAATGTAGGATTACATTTAATATACAAAATAGAATAAATCATCAAGAGCCAACATCAGGGCAAAATTCTAATTGGTCCGATACTTTGGTTCTCAACCAAATACCCACAAAACTAATGGCATTCCCATCAATCTCAGCTGCACTTTGTATTAAGTGCTAATTAGCAAATGTGGACGTGCTAAACTAAAATTCTGAAAATGGTAAATACACCTGCTAAACATCAAGACTGTAACATTGCCTCTGTGACCTTGTTAGCACGCTGATGTTTGCGCTTAGCTCAAACCTCAAATATTGTTGTGGCTTGTGTGACGTCATAAAACAAAACAGGTACCCGCTCATCAAATCCAGTCATGATCGACACTCCACGGAGAAGATTTAAAGTGTGTGGTGGTTTCTGTATCTGCAGAGACCCCGTCCTCTGCCTGTATTTCCTTATTTTTCTTATTATTTTGCTGTGCTCGCAAAGATTTACCAACATAAAACATCAGTATTTGACATCCTGGTATCTTTCTGGTGCACGTATGAACAGCTCAGAGAAATCCTACTGATTCCACCTTTAATATCTACTAGTAACAACAATGAACAAAGTAGATAAAGTTATATGATGAGTACTCTATGCTGTCTTTGTGCCATAAATAGGAGCCTGGTGAAACAGCAGCCAGTGCTGCATGAGTTTTGGAGTGTGTGTTCATGATGATAGGGTTTTACTGGGTGATAATGACAGGAGATGCACAAGCTCAGCTAATGGCAGCTCTTGGGCCTTAAGCCAGCCCCATTAAGCAGCGGTAATGGTGCAAAGAGCACACTACCCAAGGACAGGAAACCCAGAAACCCAGCTGAAGGGCACTTATCAGTACAAGTACACGGAGGAGTGAGTGGGTGTCCCGGAATCCATCCATTGGCTTGTAGGGTAAAAGGAGCTTGTTGATGGCATGTTATCATCCAGGTATTATATTTATTATGGATATATACAGTACTATTTCACAGGCAGTATTTCCTTTGTTCATCATGTCTCTGACTAATGCATACAATATCTTACATTCATATTTTTTTCCTATCCCACTTATAAGGTCAGTCATCGAAAACCGGAAAAAAGGTCTAAATTAATCATCTCTCCTGTGCTTGCCTTTCCTTTTCCCAGAGGGGTTTCTGCCACATGCTTTTTGGAGCATAATGATGCGAGCTGGGCCTCACACCCCGAATGACTGAGGGGGGTTGCAGACTCAAGGTGGAGTAAAAGTCCAGAGGAAAGACAGAGAAACAAAAGAGGGCATGCGACAAAAGAGAAACAGAGATAAAGGGTGGCAGAGACTGACCAAAAGAGAGAATAAAGCAGTCAAGGTGAAAGAAAAGACGAGATAAGAAGAGAAAAGAGAGGAAGAAAGGAGAGGGGCGGGCCGATGAAGAATGATGAAATATTTAAAGAAACAAAGAAAGAAGGCAGACAGAGAGGAGGAGCAGAGGAGGCTCTTACCAGACAGAGATTAACTCCCCCTCTGTCAGACCACCTGCCTGCTCTGCAGCACACACACACACACACACACACACACACACACACACACACACACACACACACGCACTGAGCCAACTAAAACGGTTTGCAGCTAAATAATGATTGTTTCAGTATCTAAAAACTCACAATTGTAGCATCACAATGATTAAAATATCAACGTCCAGGAAGGATTTAAGCTTTATCTATTCATGAACAATATCCTGACAAAATGCCCTCAGATGACATACATCTTGTAATGCCAATGAGCTGTCATGTTCTGCATCCTCATACCTATAGATAAATAATTATCAATACAAATGGAGAAAGGAAAAGCCGATATAATCTTTAGATGCCATTACAGTTTGAAGAGACAACTTCAATACACAGTTCCCATTCTTTAGATGGTGGGGGCACAAAAATACGTAAGGATAATTGAAATTGTATCACAGGAGAAAGCTTATAAACTTTAACAGAAACACCACTAAAGAAAGTTGATTTATGTCATAGTACACAAATCTCATCAGCTCTGAAATGAAATCCCGCTGGCGGCGGTTCAAATGGCGCCGAGCCCAAGACGCAGGAGCAGGAGATGAAGGGGCACTTTCATCAGATTATTGAAATCCATCACTGAAGTAAGACCACGGTAACGAGCTCTGTGGAATGATTAATCAGTCGGTGAGTTATGATTTCAGATCTGCTACGATATTGCGTTTCCAAACTTCAAGGTGAATGCTGATGGAGCACGTCGACTTACACGGGGGGCTGGATCATTGGTCATTTGATCCAGCACACATAGACTACCGGGAGACTGGCATCAAAATCACCTCTAGTGAGTCAAACACAAACAGTAGCTCTGTCTGTGCATGCTAACACTTCAGTCTACAGGATGTTGAGAAACTGTAGGTGGGCAAGCTTTTTCATAAGATATTGCAAACCGACAGTATAAGACACAAAAGAATTCACAATAAAAATATTATCGTGATATCCATGGAAATTTTGAAAAAAATAGTGTAACCATAACTGTAGAAAAGTAAACAAAAAGAGCAATTACACTTCATGGATAGTGAAGTGAAGTGAAGTGAAGTGAAGTGAAGTGAAGTGAAGGTGTGTGTCTGGAGTGAGGCCTACAAAGCAAGAACGGAAAGAAACTGAAATTATTTAAGAGCATACAGCATGTTTAAGAGGCACTGGATTATTTACATGATATTGATATCTATTATTAACATGATATCAATATTTAATTTTTAAAAATATCATGGTTATTGTCAATACTGGTATATCAGGACACCTTTAGTGTCCTGCAGGTTCTGCAGGTTTGGCTAAATTTAAGACCTTTTAAGACCTTTTCAGTACCATCATGAAGGCAATTTAAGACCTATTTCACTTCCATACTGGCAAAAAACATACAAGCACAGTTTGCATTAGAGGTTATTGGGTCAATGTTAGTTTCATTTTGTTGTTCATTTTGAGATAAATACAAATCTTCCCAACAACAGATTTAAAAGCAAGACTTGAGTTCATACAACTTTATACAAGTAATGTTAACAACCAGTCAAATTTTAAGAACTGTTATAATTGTTGTATTTAGACATTTTGAGGCCTAAAATTCAGATTATTACATTTTAGACTTTTTGAGGACCTGCAGAAACCCTGAAATAAAAAAAAAAATTAAGTAAAAAGCTCAAAGATCTCAATTTTTTCCCTCTGGCAGCACCTATGCTGATCAGTGGTAATTGTAAATGTATTTTTGGACCTCTCTTTCTCTTTCTCTTTCGTCTGTAGACATTCATCTTTTTTTGTTTTGTTTACTCGCAACACTAGCAGAGACCGGAAAGAGAGTACACTGCTTACACGCGAGCTTGCTGAAGAGAGAGTTGACTGTCGTGCTAGCTTTGGCTTCGCTCTCTGGTGAACCAACCACTGCTGGGTGATGGAAGACGTGTCACTAACTGTGTGCTGCGTGTGATTTTTCTCAGGAAGGTCGCCACACACACACCCAGTTTGTAGCATTGCAAATGCAACGGCTTTCATCAGCGGGCCATGGGCTTAATCACCATTGTGTTGCCTTATTCGGCAATAGACAGTGACTTAACAGATAATTATTTAATTGAAAATTCAAGAGATTGTTGCTTCAATGATCGATCAGTTCCATTTAGCTGCTTCAGTTTCAGGGTCCTGGTGTTGTGCATGCTGGCTCACTGTCAAACTATCATGACTGACTGGGACATTTTAATAGAAAAGAGCTATGATTAACGTTATAAGCGACACCTGCGCTTCCTTACTATGACAAATTAAAATGCCTGCTGTGAAAAAGGCTTAACCCAACTGATAATTACACACCCTAACAGTGTTACACCAAACACATTCTGAAAATTAAGCCTAGCCACAGGCTACTACATGGAAAAATTGAAAAGACTGGGCAGCAACCAGCTTCTCTTCTTTGTTAAAACCATCAATCAAACCATTAACTGGTTCAAACACTAAATCATCTCTAATATTTTACATTCTGGTCTGATTCTCATACAAAGCGTCCAGTAAGTTTATTGCTCAGTTCTTCACAAGTTTGGGAAAGACTACTTGTTCATCCAAATTGGATGAGACACAAAGCTTTGAAGTTCAGAACCACAGAGACTCAATATGCCAGGAAATCTTGCTCGACTGTGTCATCGACCAGACGAACACCCCTTTGTTATCTGTACCTCTTCGATCTTACACTGTCTGTCTTGCTCTCTCCTTTCTCCTTCTCCTGCGTCCTCTCACTGTCCCTGTCTGTCTCTCTTTGCAGGATCAGACGGATGGAAAGCGTGAAAAAGCGAGCCTAGACAGAGAACGTGGCCGAGCCAAGTGCCAGACCATCTGCCTGGCCAAGGACTTCTCCTTTCCAGACAGTGACCATCTGAACCTTGGCAACAAGGATTTGTGCAGCTAGAATACTGATCTTTCATTTCTGTGATACTGCTGGAAAAGACATGGAAGGATATGATAATTAATCCAAGGAGGAACAGAAGCAGAAAGACGTCCATCAATCCCATTTCCAATACTCATCTTTGT
>JAJHUR010079386.1:0-12276 GCA_027495735.1 Lutjanus campechanus
GACTGTATTATATCAAGAGGAATTTCTAATGTTTTATCATCCTCATGTATGCAAATAGAGCCAGACAAAAGAGATGAAATCTGGACATGAATCATCTTTCTCTGGCAGTGTCACCAAAACTGAATAGAAACTGTGCCGACTGTTAAGGGTTAATGGATATTAGGGCTGGGTGTCATTTTAAAAAATTTTGACACCAGTACCAATACAGCAGAGCAGAAAAAAAAAAATCAAAGCTGTGATGTCTCTGCATCATCACATGGCGTCCAATTATATCATTTTGGTACCACTGACTACACTGCCAGTAACTTAATTTTTGAGAAAAAAAAATGTGATAATCATTTTTGTGACATTAAAGATCTTCTGTTTTGGAGAAAATGGGTCATAATCACTGTAATTTCAAAAAGCAGTAGAGAAACCACATCAGACCACCGTAACTTCAGTTACTGTGTTCTAATGTGTAAAATATCTGCAAGAAAATGAAGAAATATGTCAACTACATGCATTATACTGCTATATATAACAACTGTATTGAAAAAATATTAAAATAAGACTCATAACTTTCAGACTCACCACTAAAATGACTCTGATCCCAGCTGTGAAAATGCATCAAAATGAAGCCGTCAGTGTCATATTTTATCAGAAAAGGTTTGATGGTGTTTAATATGTTTTTCTGTTGTGGCATGTTGCTTTTTATATTCAAAATTTTATTTTATTAGAATATTGATAATTAATATTGATAATATTGAATATTGATATTAGTAGCTTCCAATGCTCAGAAACATCCCTAAACATCCCATCCTCGTTGAAATGAAAAGTTACTTGAAACATCACAAGTGTCACAAGTGTTATATAAAATATTGTAAGTAAATAATGATATTAACAATAATGTAAAGAATAACATTTGCAATTTCATTTTACATCATTATCAGACTGAGGATTTGATCAAATTTGT
The DNA here is from genome assembly GCA_027495735.1 of Lutjanus campechanus. Taxonomy (NCBI): domain Eukaryota; kingdom Metazoa; phylum Chordata; class Actinopteri; order Lutjaniformes; family Lutjanidae; genus Lutjanus; species Lutjanus campechanus. The sequence continues at coordinate 953 of JAJHUR010079386.1, forward strand.
CGTTATTCTGCTTTTTAAAGCTAAAGTCATCTGATAAAATGGAAGTTACTGCCTTTTGCTTTGGTATGAGTCAATATTTTTTGGTAAACTCTGCAAAGGCAGAATACAGGAATGTTCAAATAAGGTCGAAGGTCAAATGAGAGGTCAGGATTAATATGCAGAAACAATAACCTGATATATAAAGCTGTAAAACTGACACATGATCAGTTATCTGCAGCTAGTTTGGTTCGACAACAAGAAAACTTTAAAGTCACTTTTCTCAGTTCTGAATTCTGAGAAGTTACTGCCTTTTGTCTTTGTAGGGCAGTACACTTATAAATGATGCATAAATGTTTCATAATTAGGTTATTAATGCGGGTATAAACACTTTTTATTACATGGCTTTGTTAAATGCTTGATTCTGATTGGTCAGTTTTGGAATTCTAAGGTCTGTTATTTCTGTATAGCAGACCGTTGCTATGAAGCACAGGCTGTTGCTATGGACACAGTTCTGAACATAATAAAATAAATCCTTTTTAAATGGATAAAATCGTTTTTAAATTAATGTTTTTAAATGATGACATGCTCACTGTACATTATCCTGCTTATTATGGCTACTTACTTGAAAAAAAAATCAATCATTTGACAGAAAATGTTGATATAAAAATGTTGATATAAAAATGATTGTATTGCTCCTCCAGAGCTATGATCTAAACTGCATCATGACAACAGCCTGTTATACATAACAGCAGTCTGTTATACAGAAATAACAGACCTTAGAATGCTGTAACTGACCAATCATGATTGAGTATTTAACAAAGCCATGTAATAATGGACAGAGAGATACAGAAGATCTTTCATACCAACTGCCATCAGACTCTATAATTCTTATACTAATAGATGAGACTACTACAGACAAATGAATTTCCCCTTGGGGATTAATAAAGTATTTCTATTCTATTCTATTCTATTCTATTCTATTCTATTCTAATGGGAAATAAACCCCTTCATGTTGGGACTCTGGGGTTTGTTTCATAATAATGACCTGCTCTCTGTTTTGCTCTCTGTAGATTATTACGTAAATTATGAAATAAAAGGGAACCAGAGACCTATTGATTGCCAATGGTTGTATTTTACAAATTTTACAAGTGTAATGGTCATATTTACACTTAACAATAAAGACTTCCTTTTGCCAGTTATAAATATATGTAAGACATTAGTAAGATTCATTTATAGTAAACAGTAACTGGATCTTACCAAATAGTAACACCATATTGATGAAAACTGTGTTATAACTTGTTTATCATTGTTTTTTAATCATTTATCATTTAGGCTATTATATATTATATTATATAATATAATATAAGGATAGTCTTATAACTATATGTTATATGTTATATATACACTTTATAACTTGTAAAGTGGCACAGTAATTTTTATAACCTCAGGCAGACTTTCTGACTTCCTCCTGACAACTTAATGACTTCCCCCAGTGCGCACAAAACATATTTTAATACAAGAGAATAAGAAGAGCATAAGAGGCCTGCATAACAGAACACTTAGGAAGAATTCCTTCTGCTTGTTGAACCTTCATAATGGATGGGTGGGGTCGACTGCAAAGCAACATACAAAGAGCGCAAGCAAGTTGAGACAATAACAGGAAAAGTATTTGAATGTCCGTTTCCCTGTGACTGACAACTCAGCTGACACTGTGTGATTTAAGTGGTTACTTCCGCCCGTCTGGGCTGCTAACACACAGACTGAGATGTAATTGCATAGAACTGACGGGGGTCAGTTCAGGTCAGTTCAGTTCGGGTGACAAATGTTTACACCTGCAACACAAGTGTTTTAATAAAAAAGCTGGTTTGCTGTGTGAATAAACACGACTGAAAGGTTTTCAATGACCAAGTGAGTTAACAGAGGAGACTGAAGGAAATCGTAAAATTTTTACATTTCCCTTTATGACTCACAGACTACTTAAAATACACTAGTGATCTTTTGATATATCTATAGTTTTAACTGTATAGTTTTGTCAAATTTAGTACTTTATTTTCTATTCTAGTGTTCTATTGTCACTCACTCCCTTTTCTACCCATACTATTCAGCTGCTGTAAAATGTGAATTTCCCCCGTGTGGGATCAATAAATAAATAAATAAATAGTCAGAGTGTTACGATCGCCTCCTTGGTGGGTGTACCAATCTTGAGACATTAAAAATAGGGAGGATTTTGAAACCAAAGTGTGGGGTTATCCTTTTAAAGAATGAAAGTAACAAAATAATGCTATAGCATTTTTATGTTAAATACTTTAATTCTAACTGTAGCTGTTTTATTGTCCAGGTGGAACCAGAGGAACAAAAAGGAAAAAAAAAAACGAAGAACAAAAAAAACAGGCACCATCTGTCATAAATCAGGAGAATTGTGAGGTAACTGGGAGAGGGAAATGAAAAATGGAATCAAAATCAGACAGGCTGGTGGGGGGTAATTGTAACACTGGTTTGGGACAACTGTTACACTGTAAAAAATAAGTCATATTAACCCACTGTATCTGAAATATAAGCAGACCTCAAAGTACTCCTCACATAACTACTACAGTATCTAATAATGTTACTTAATATTTTTTTGTATATGGTGCAAATTCTTTTACATGTCAGGCATTATCATATGCGGTGAAAGCAAAAGTCTATTTATATTTTTGCTGAAGGCAAGGCAGCTATTTGGGTAGCAGCTAGTTTTAATTGTTTGAATTGAGTAAAATGTAGTTTAACATTTAAATTTTTGTATAATATGACACACATGTTGCACAAAAATCCCATGTGCTAGCTAGCAACAATTTTGTTAATGTAATTTTTAACTGATATCCTCATGATGAAATTAATATACGTTTAAATACACATTCATCTAAACTTTATACAGCAGAAGAAAAAAACATTTTATAGATGCACTCTAGTTTGTTTCTGATTGGATGAACTGAGTCTGTTACAATTTCTCCCAGTTACCCCCATAAACTTAAGTGGATTCCATACATCATAATAATGACACATAAATGAAACAAACTTGTCTTGTAAAGAATTAACTCTTAAAGTTAATGAATAGATAGCGTAGAATCATGAATACACAACTGGCTGGAGTGTGTACACAGCTACACACTATACAGCCTCATCACCTTTGATATTCTAAGCTAACAACTAATTATACAAGTTGTCAGTCTTAAATTATAATCCTAATAATAGTAATAATTAGAATAGTAATCACACCACAGTCACTTTACCATAAGTTTGTCTTTAATTACTTTGTATAGTTTCTATGGTCAGCAGAAAAAACTCCATGACAACTAGACAATTTCCACCTGCTAATGATGCCTGTAACATGTGCCTGAACATACACCTTAAATCAAAATTATCTCGCCAACTTATGTACTTGGCAGGATGATGAATAATGCATAAATAATTCTCATTATTTCTACTAGTCTAATCTCTAGTGCTCAACACTGGAGTCCCCCAGGGCTGTGTGCTCAGTCCCCTCCTGTTCACGATGCACACCCATTACTGCAGCCCCCGGCAACGATGACACTTCATATCAGGAGAAAATCAGCAGTCTTGCAGAGGTTTTGGTGCACAGAAAACAAACAATCTACTGTTTAGTATCAGCAAAACCAAGGAGCTGATTGATTTTCAGGGAAAGGAGGTGAAGACTCACAACCCTGCCTACATCAGTGGAGCTGAGGTGGAGCCAGAGAGCAGTTTAAGCTATCTAGAAACCAGCCTTACAGAGAACCTGTCATGGACATCACCAGTGTTGTTCACACTTAAAAAGCTAGCTCAAAGTTAATTTCACACAGATTAAAATTGACTAGTTAATGTTTATTTGTTTTTGTTGTTCTTTTTTAAATCTAAATTTAAACAGAACCTCCTCCCACCAGGAACACTGGAGTCTTTATAATGATGTCATACTAAGTGGTGCATGATATTCAGTCTCAGGATTACTCATATCTATAGTTATTCAATTCACAACAATTTGAGAGCATTTTACACTATAGGCAACTGGACACCAACATACTGTTGAAATTCAATCTTTGAGCTCAGAATTCCGACTTTCCGGTGCAAACCGAATGCCCCATAATGCATGAGAACTGCAGAGAGGTGAAGAGGGAGATGAGACAGAGGAGAGGAGCGAATATAACGCTAAATCTATCAGCATGTTTCTCACTGTAACACAATCTCCAGTCTTCGATGTTGTTCACACTCTTAATGCTGCATGATCAACCAAAGTTTTTATACATTTCTGTCCATATTCACACGCTTTGTCTCTTTTTCTGCTTTTTCAAGCTTTGCTTTACTCAGCTGATGATGTGAGTGCCATCATCTCTCTCAGTGTTCACTGATTGCAAGCCAATCTGTTCAGTTCACCGTTCACCAGAAATATGAGCGTGCTCAATGAACACCACTCTTCAAGCATTCAAAGTTCTTCTTAACTTCTACAAAGGCACAGTTGAAAGCATCCTGACTGGGAACATCACAAACTGGCATCATGGGCTGTTCTGCTGATCTGCAGAAGATTTGTGATATCAGGAAAAGAAGGTGCCATTCATGTTCATTCTGCTGCCATTGGACAAGAGATACAGAAGTATCCACTGCTGCACCAGCAGACTGGGAACTACCAACTGGTACTAAATATCGAAATCTATATGCGACCTTGTTGTAAATGATAAATAGATCACCTTGTATTCTTATAAATAAACAACACTTATAACTTAGTTGTGCAAGTGGACACAATATAATCAGGGTGATTTCAGGAGAGATTGTTGATCTTATTGATACTGCTGAATGTTCTGTACACTTTTGAAATTACTCCAACAGTTTGGTTACGTGAGGAGAAATAATCACAACCACATGATGGATGCAGTAGACGGATGGATACAAATAGATGTATGAATGTACTATAATAATCAGGACTGTGATTTGTGCCAGTTGAAAAACTTTTTTTTAATCCACACCTTCCACCTGGATCATTCTGACTTCAGAAAATAAGCTAATATCCCTGACCCTGCTGTAACTGCAGATGGCGGACATGAAATCCTGAATGAATTAAAGACATGGAACGTGGGAGGAGAAGCATAGACTTGCATTTGGACCATCTGGATGGATTAGACACCTTGGGCCTTTCATTCAATCTGTGTGTGAGAAAAAAAAAATCTGTATTGATTAGAACAAAAGCCAAATCACAGCATAGCAGATGCTCTTGTCACCTGTCAGAAGGAAGAATAAGAGCTGACATGAATATTAAAATTAGCAGGTGTGAATGTATTATTTCACGACTGTCGTAGTGAATATACTCGTACATAGTTTTGACGTCTACTGACTGTTTTATCGCTTTGGGGTTTATGTTTTCGGGAACAGTTCCTGCTGCAAAATAAAGGCACCTTTGTTATTTTGTCAGGGTGAGAAGCCTATCGAGCGAGCTGTTTTGAAATCCTTGCCGCTAATGACGCACAGCTACTTTGTTGTTTCTCATTTTATCACTTAGTGTTGACTACATTATACGGTACACTGTGTCAGAAGTGGCTCCAGACTTGAACTCTCTTGGGGTAAGCAGATGTGGAAAGAGTTGTGTCTCCTTACAGATAAGATCTGATCCGCCGTAGTCAAAACAAACGTACAACATGAGCCGAACGAGAAAGGGAAGAGATGTTAGTCATCACAGCAGACTACTATTTCTCCATGTGTATCTGCCTTCAACATGTCATGTCGTCGCTTTCACTTGGTGCATGAAAAGATGGCGCTGCACGAGCGGCTGCAAGTCGCAGCAGCTCCTGTTATCCCCCGTTATCTTTCTCTGCTCATTTTCAAGGGTAACTACAGTACACACTCAGATTCTGCAAGAGCCGTCTCTTCTAGCAGGTTTAAAAAATGCAACAGAGGAGTGACGGAGCAATGACTGCAGGAGGTGTGTCCTTGTATCTACGTACTGTTTGACGCAGAGTGTCAGGGGACACGGGTGAGACTGAGTGACCTAACTAGCCATGAGATGCTACTGTCAGACTTTATCTGCTGGGAAGACAGGGAGCCTGGATCTTTGACAGTCACGACAGGCACATTTCTGGCCTTTTGAGAGAGTTACTGTATGTGTGGTTACTTATATTGTAACTAATCTGGTGGCAAAAACCTTGTTTTCTTACAGTAAGGGGGAAAATCTGCAGGCAGAAATTGGATGTCCTGTAAATATTTAGAAAATACTTGAAGCAAACAGATTTATATTAGAAAAAAGTGCAAATATTCTCACTGCACTGGCAGATTTTTTTCCGCTGTTTTTTTTTTTAAAAAGACCATAATATCTCAAGGACTCATGTTACAGGCAAAAATGACTTTGCAGACCTTTCTGGGGGACCCATTGAACGGGTGTTCACTACTTTAAAGAGATAGTTCACTTAAAAATGCAGATTCAGTCATTATCTACTCACCCTCATGCTGAAGGTCAGATGTATATTGTTAGTTCACATTGCTGGAGTTTCACAGGAAAAGAGCGTTGCAGAGTCTCTCAAACAGTGGAAGTGAATGGTGACCAGTTTTCAAACGTAAAAACCATACTGCTTGTCCGGCATATTCCAAGTCTCCTAAAGTCCCAACATGCTGTTTGCACACCATCACACCACACACACCCAGTTCAGACAGTGTGCATGTGTGTGTGAACGTGGCTCCAAGCTAAAGATCTACAGTGAAGATTCAGGCTAAAAACATGGTGTAAATAACTTTCTTTTAGCCAGCTTGGCATGTCAGGGCTTTAGGAGATTTGGATTACACCAGATGAGCAGTATGGAGGCATTTCATGTTTTTAATCTGTTGTTTTTTGTTTTTTTTTACGCCACCATTCACTTCCATTGTTTGGGAGATTCTGCAACACTGTTTTCCAGTGAAACTCCAGCAGAGTTTTGTGACTAAAAAACTACACCTGACCTTCAATCAGCATGAGGGTGAGTGGTCGATTGCGCGACTGCAGTATTCTAAGGTTGGTTATGTATTGCAGACCATTGCCAAGATAAGATTTATTTTTGTGAGGACATATTCAGCAGATTGTCTTATTTTTCTCAGGTTCATTATTTAGAAGGTTTGATTTATGGTAGCTACATTTATACATATTGTTATGTGCACCTTGGTTTGGATTGGGAACTGTATGATGTGGCGCACCTTGCGTGCATGTAATGTGGGTGATGGTTGGGATTGGGATGTGGGAAGTGAGATGTCACTTTAGTTGTCGGTGTTCAGTTGTCCTACGTGTTGATTCAGACGTTAAAGTGGATCGAGTTACACAGACAAAGCCGTCCCTGTGCTCTAGCTTTACCCACAGCCCTACAATAGTTTAATTCAGTTACAAGTAAGTTTATAGATAAGGCAGAGATAACTCTGTCTTACACCATGAGTAACAGATGGTTGCTATGAGGAACAGACCATTGCTATGAATAGAATCTTTATTGTCATAATAACATGTACAACGAAATGGACACAGTTCTGGTCATAGACTCTGAAGGAACAATAAAATCATTGTTAAATCACTAAAGTCATTTTAAAATTAACATTTTGTGTCATATTATGATTTTTTTAGTACATCAACATGTAGCAAGCAGGATAATGTACAGTGAGCAGGTCATTATTGTGAAATAAACCCTGTCAAGATGATTTAGAGCTTGAGATCTGTGCCCAAACCTGACAGAATTTGGAAATTCTGAATGTGGAATTTTGTTGGGCTTGGGCCTTTTTGGGCTCAACTTTTCAGGCCTGATTAAAGTCTGAGGATGATTCAGGATCCCTCAGTTTTACGTCAAGGTCCTGCATCCTCCTGTCAGGATTTATTTCACAATAATGACCTGCTCACTGTACATGATCTCTTACGTGTATTTGACCTTTAACTTAATTTTGTTGGGGTTTCATTTAGTTGTTTATTTATGATTTATGCTATGATTCCACTTCAGTTCATGCAGCAATCAAGCAATTCTGAATGACTTATGTATAAACAAGAAGAGAAAAGGAGTAAAGCATTTCATCCCCCATCACCACATCAGTTTAGTCAAGGAAACAATTAGGCCTACAGATGGATGTCAGAGGTTTGTCTTAAGGAGGTATTGCAGAGCTCCACTGTGGATTCAGTTTCATTTCGACACAGATTTTCCAACAGAGCTGTACTTAGCTTAAAGACAGAGCTTTGTTCATTCCACTGTGTGGGAGTCCATTTCCACCACATGTGCTCATTTTTCACTTAAAGCTGCAGAAAATTATTCCAAGGTGGTAAATCTTGAAATAATTGTGTTGCTGCTTGCTGAGGAATTAAATATGAAACTGAGTGTGGTGTACAAATCTGTTACTTGCTTATTACCACAGCCAGCATTTCATGGGAAAAAATAAGCACCATATATGTTGCATTTTCTATTTTTACTTTCATATGCATCCATCCACTCTGCTTCAGTGGTTCAAACAGGGTTTCATATATTCTCTTTGGGCCTTCACAGTCCGAGGAGGCCTCAAAAATAGAAACTGCATAGCCTGAAATTATGCTATCTAAGGCTCTGAAATATGGATCACAGAGATGGGTGAGACCAATTGCATCTGCATAAATAAACATGAAAGAGTAATGACTCACACACACCGCGCTCATTTGCCTACCAAGGTTTAGTTTAAAGTAACTAATTTCACTGCGTAGCAACCAACCTTGGCAGAAAGGGCTTGATAATGTGACAGATTTAGCTCAGAAGTCAGCAGCTCCAGAAGCAGAAATAGTTTGTTTTGAATCAGAAGAGGAACTGAGTAGACATAGTGTTACAGCCCCAAAGTTTGGGCTAGGAAATTGGGGGGGGGGGGGTAACAATAATTAACTCTTTCCCCACTATTGACGAGCTATCTCGTAAATTGCTGTTTTCACAGCGAGGCGGTAGGGGGCGCTGTGACGCATCATCTGACAAAAAATGTCACTTGAAGAAGAAGGGAACCATTGGAATTGAGCAACAGGGGGACAAGATGCATGAAAACATCAGTGCTTAGCTGCAGATCCACGGGTCAGACAGCATCATGACCCAGCCACAGAGCCTGGCCAGAGAGTAGGGCACACACTGCAAAAAACCCTGTTTTCTGCTGAAACTCCAGGAATGTTTTGTGAACTGAAGATCTTCAGCCATCATCACATCGGCATAGGGGTGAGTACATATTGAGTGGATTATGATTCTGGGGTGGAATATCTTTTTAAAATACTGACAGACAATGAGTGTCTTTGCTAACCAGGGAAGTTAGCAAAACACATTGGACACAAAGAGGCTAGTGCCTTTGCAAGCCAGGGAGGCTAGCAAAGACACATGCTAACAAACACGGACACAAATGCTAAGAACGAGCAGACTAGCCCGCCAGCACTGGACATGACTGCACACTCCCAGACTGTCATCTGCCAAATGAACCATGAACCCTGTTCTGCTGCAAACTCCCTGCTCTTAAACACCAGGCCCTGAATGCTGATTGACTACAGCTGCTGTCAATCACTGCAGCTGCAAGGAGGGGGAGGTGCTGAACCCGGGCACAGGAGAGCACAGCAAGAAACACACACTGTGGCACATAATGCATAGTAACATATATAAATTCATATCTGAATGCAGTTTTACCACAGCTGTTATGCATATTTTCAATATCACAAAAGAGTTAGCTGAGGTAGAACAGCTGACATCTCAAACAATGCAAGGTTCCATGTTAATGTTTTTTGTTTTTTTTCTCCACTTGCCTGGTTGGGCAAGAGGGTCAGAAATCCGCCTGCCCAAAGTCAATTATTACTTCACCCTACAGAAATAGTTTTATTTATATCTTTAGATGTCTGTTTTGTCACTCTAAAACCCAAAGACATTTAGTTTAATATGATATAAAACAGAAAAAAATGAAAATTTCCATATTTGAGAGGCTGAAAACAGTATTTTCTGCCATTTTAGCATGAAAATTTGTTATAATCATCAATCCATTATTAAAATAGTTTAGTTAGAACAGTTTAGGTTTTTGTACGAAACTGTGACCATTTCACAAGGTTAACTACATTTCAGGTGAGTTATGTCATTGCACAAGTTACGTCACTTCCGTCATGTGACATGAATAACAGTTAAGATACAGTAAAACTGTTGCTGCCGGGACTCTCCACTGGTATTTGCCATTCTGGGAGTAATTGACAATCGACCTATCCTGGCTTTCAGAATATGATGATGTATTGTGCAATTTCAATTGTGCAACAGATTTAACATCAAAATTGGGAGTTATTGTTGAAATGCTGATGTAAGCTAATGACTCAACTTGAGTCAGCTTAGAAGTCTCCAGCTGATGTTTCCATCTCACATGTTTTAAAACCAGAACCCTGTGAGGGTGTAAATGTAAAGTTACCTGACAGGTGTGCACATGATGTAACATTAATGCTAAAAGACAGAGGCTAAAGCTAGCTTACATATCGGCAAACATTGGTCAGATGGTGAAATACAGCAGGTATATATATGACAGATGACAGAAATACACTCATTAATGTGGGAAAAGGAAGTGCAGTGATCAGTGCAGTGGACCCTTGAGACGGGTCAACCAGCCAGATGAGCCGGACCGCAATTGCAGAAGACAGCTGGGATAAGAGCTAAGCTAACCCAGTTTAGACCTGAGACAGCGAGCCAGAGAGAGATGCATCGTTGTCAACCCACTTTGATTCTGCATCAGCCCACATCCTCCTCCTCAAACCCCCACAGAACAAATGCAGATGCAGTAGGATCTAACAAGTTTGTCCGGAGGTAAAGCTGCTGCAGCTAGTAAGCTAGTGCTAGTTAGCCAGACATGCTAACTTTCGCAACTTATGTTAGAGCAGATGAAGACAGAGTTTAATCCATTCAACACACATTTGCACTTGTGTTTCACACTTTTGAGAGACAGCAAAAAACACGTCATTGTCCAGATGCTGAGTATCACTCTTCTCAGAGCCTCCTGCGCACCTTCAGCATGGAGAGAAATTGAAAGATTGATGGCCCTAGGTACAGTTGCTGACCTACGATTGGACAGTTGCTGTTTGGAGGTGGGGCTTAGCGAAGGGTCAATTATTAGGAGTTGGTTTCACCGAGATAAGCAGAAGGTGGCGCTGATTCTTCAGTCAGAAAACTATTGTACCATTGCAGGAGACGAGGGCGAAACAAGATGACTAGATTACAAGAGCGGCAGTTGAACCTGAAGTGATGCAAAAACTGTAGAAAGAAGGACGGAAATATGACATTTATGTTCTGTTCATGTATTAATGTGAGGAAGGTTACATCAGATCTGGGTGGAGTGATCATGGATGTATTACAGAGCCATGGGTGTTATGA
>JAJHUR010079387.1:0-18764 GCA_027495735.1 Lutjanus campechanus
AAAACATGTTAAGAGAGGACAAAGGTTCCAAATTAAATGAGCTTTGCAGCTTTTTTTCCAGACTTGTGTAAAAAAAATAAAATGATCAGCTGGGTTTCAAGGAGTCACTTGATGAGATCAGAGTCAGTTTTGAGCAAATTTGCAGAGAAAATACCAAAGAAAAATAACTTAATCAATATCATTTTGAGGTCTAATCTGATAATGTGCTGTTACTTTTTATATATAATGGACATAAATAGAGACAAATCTTATTTTAAATTAACTTTTATAATGAGGATATGAAGTCATTTCCTTCTCATACAGAACTACACACACACACACACTGAGAGCATCATTTCTCTGTTTCAGGCAGCTGAAGTTCTAATTAGACGTCCCAGTTGTCTCCCGCACTACTAAAAGACACTAAATTGTTAATACCTCTCATGACCTCTTTCTGCACACTACTTCCTGATCTGAGCTCTGAGATGCAGCCAATCCACTGTCACCATGGCAGCTGTGTCGTCACTGTTGTTATGGCGACGCTAGCACTGCTGCATTTGCCAATACTCATTCAGTCTCCATCCCCACGTGCCCCCTCCTCCTCCCCTTCCTCCTCCTCCCTCTCTCCGTCTCTTCCTTGCCCTGGGTGTTTATAAAGCTTATCCCTATATGGCCCGCAGTTTCAGAGAGCAGCTGTTAAGAGGCAGATGCTGTAAACAGCGCAGCGAGCGTCTTTGTCAACACTGGCCCGTCAAAGCACACAGAGTGTCGTAATATAAACACCATTGTTCCCGTCTGCAGCCTCGTGTGAGAGCTGATGGTGCTGCTGTAAGAGAAAACAAGCCCTCCAGTCAGTTTTTCAGGAACTTGGCGATGAAAAAGCCGATGGTGTCCCCGTCGGCTCTGCAGGAGAGGGGAGCTGCCGTTCCCGTCTGCTCCCAGCTCAGCTCGGGACTGAACCTCTGAAGGAGGCGCAGCTGCTCAGGTGACAGGCCGGCTCCCAGCATGCCTTCTGCGCCGATGTGAGGCTCCTGAGAAAAAAGAAAGAAAGAGGTTTTCTGATGTCACTCTTCATATTTGCGAGTGTGTCCGCCTGTCTGAAGAGTTTCTACCTGAGGCTGAAGGGTGAGGCAGGGGAAGGCGTCGAGGGCCCAGGCGACCTGCTCCTCGTTCTCTGCTAGAGTCACTGTGCAGGTGCTGTAGACCAGAACCCCGCCTTTCTTTAACAACCGCACCGCCTGCAATCACACACAGCATGTATAGATTTATGCACTAGATTCATGAACACTGTCTTTGAGTTCCATTATTAAAACTCAGAGCTTATTGCGATTGTTTTCCAATTTAATATTCAAATTGTGGCATCCCTGGTGGTTTATAATGTAACACAGTGTGACTGTGGAAGTGGTTCCCTCCCTAAAACTTTCACCTGAATCTGCAGCTCAACGAACAATTATTTCCATCGTCAATTAATCTGTTGATCATTAGTTGTTTGGTCTATAAAATGTCAGAAAATGTTGATCAGTGTCCCCTGAAGCCCAACAGAATAAAGATATCCAGTTCACTGTCATGAAGGAGTAAAGAAACCAGAAAATATTCACATTTAAGGAGCTGGAATCTCAGAGTTTTTTACTTTCCCCCCCCAAAAAAGTTAGAAGGTTTCCACAAAATCTTAAAAAGTCTAAAATCCAATTATCTGAAGATTAGGCCTTAATATGTCTTAAATATGATTTTGATAGGTCTGAAAATAGATTGGATCATGAAGTTCACATTAGTTGCATTAGTCTCACTTTTAAAAGTATTTTGGGAAACATTTATATTGAAATACAACCACAAAACGAAACAAACATGGAGCCAATAACCACTACTGCTATTACGACTGCATACACAGTTTTGTTTAGTTGAATGTTATGATGCTGGGACCGATTTTCATTTATATCTTTAGTCATTTTTGCAAGTACAGTTGTGAAATAGTCTTAAATTGCATTAACAAAGTCTTAAATTTAGCTTGCAGGAATATGCTGAAACCCTGGTAGTTGACAACTTATCGACACTCTGTCGAGTTTAATCTCGTTTGCGTTTCTCGAGTTTCTACAAGTTTCAACAAGTTAAACTGAAGACTTTTAATACTTTTTGAAAGATCATTACGAATGCAATATCAGATATATTTTGCATCCAGACTGGTAAAAAAAAAAAAGTATTTAGGATAATAAAGAAAATCATGTTGGTTTTCTGCTGTAGTTGTTACAGCACAAACAATACAAAATTTCCCCCAAAACACATTTAAAAGTTTATGTTTATTTTATATAGGAAGGGAAAACCGCACATTAAGGTAACGTTAACCTCATGATACACTTTTAAACCTGCCAAAATTATTTTAAAGACATTTTAAGGCCCAAACTTATAACGTCATATTTCCATGAGGAGGTGGTGGAGACCAAAAACAGAGCTGAAATAAGGTGAATATTGGACTTATTGGTTGGAACTCCTGAATGTGTCACTAAACAACTGTTTACTAACAAGTTCACCATGATCAGTTTAAAGGTGATACCATGTGAATGTTGCCTTCACAACTTATTTCCAGTGCCTCCATGTGGCATTAAAAAAAATCTGCAAGTTCTGACACATACAATCCATAAAGGACTCTTTCTTCAGTGTATGCTGTGGTGCTGAATACCCTTGAAGAAATCCCAGTGGACACTGATGGAGCACTATATGTCACCAGGACAGATGAGGTCCTCTGCACTGAACTCTAACCGCACACAGTAATCCATCTGCTAGCCATACTTACAGCAAAACATCCACACTAAAACACATTTCACATTTACTTTTGTCCTCATCCATGTACATATTTTTTGATACTTTCTGATGCTGCTTTACCAAACTCTTAAAAAATAAACTATCAACAGTCACAAGACATGCAGTTTTTTCCCCAAGAAAACTCAAAAAACTAAATTTTCTTCCATCGGAGCTGGAAACTGTACCTGACACTCATTTTTAAAAACCCCATTAGAAAACATTCAAGAGTATAAATGAAAATGATCAGTACTGCAGCATCAGTAGGTTTAGTTTAGTCATTTGATGAGTTCAGAGTCACAGTTTTCAGCAGATTTTAAAGGAAAACGTCTACAAATATCATTCTGAGGTGTATTTTTCCTTTAGGATGTGAATTCCTGCCACAGAGTAGTATAATACCTGCACAATGCTGCCATCTACTGGTCAAAACCAGTTACTAATGATGTGATGTGAGAAAACTGGTGTTTGTGTGGTGTGTGTGTGTGTGTGGTGAAACCTACAGCGTGGAATAACTTGCGCTGCAGTGGCTGGTAGGAGCAGATCTCCTTCAGGCTCCAGGTGCTGCTCATGTTGGGTCTCTGTCCCAGTCCGCTGCAGGGGGCGTCCAGCAGGACCCGGTCAAAACTCTCAGGAGGGAAGGGAGGTCCTGGAATTCATTCAGAAACACAAGTGTCACATACAGCACACTGAGCCCTGCTGGTCTTAACTGATATTATAGGAGAAATCTGTATGTTTCCCTGCTGTCACTCGGTACCTTCAGCGTCCTGCGCCGGGTCGCTGCTCACAGCCTGAGTGCTGTTAAAGCAATAAGCTTTGATGGAACGCAAATGCAACATTTGAGCGTTTTGACGAATCCGATCGATCTTATTTCGGATCCTGTCCAAGGCCACGACCTCGCCCTGTGTGAGACAGAAAGAGACTGAAATTCATTTACAAGAAACCAAAAACATCAGTTTTACAGTCTTCAGATCCTTTACTTGAGTAGAAGTAGTAATACAAAACTATACTTAAGTAAATGTAGTTAGTTACTTCCCACTACTGAGTATACCTGCAGTTTAATAAGATGTAATATGGACTGTCTATCCTCATTAAATCCAAAATTATCAACAGTGAGTGACTTGAAAAATATAAACTCAAACTCTCACTTATTACTCAGAGTAAAATTGATATCAGAAAAATCAACGTCAGTGGGGCAGTTGGATGGCTCTCCTGTCACTCTGAGACTCGCAGCAACAAATGTGCAAGTCAGTTTGCTGAGAGAGTTACATTGTTTGAAAGAGGACAAATTCTGCTGCATTTTAGTGAAAAAATATCCATAAAAGTGAAAATTGTGGAAGTAAGAGGTAGTTGAAAAGAGTTTAAAAGTTTAACATCTTAACCCCACTCTAACTCTGAATATTCTGCCCATTCATTTTAATGGGGAATAATTAATATTAAAACTATTAAAAGGTATAAACACTAAAGATCAGAGCAATAACATAACTGTGCTGAACATTAATTAAGTTTCTACGTTGAAGACTGTGGAGCCAGTTAAGTATCAAAAAACAAAGAACATGGAACACACCAACTGTGATCACTGCAGCTGCAAACATCTGCAGCTGACACTTCGTGAACTCTGTACAACTTGTACCTGATCCCCCATGAGTGCAGCGATGTGGCAGGTTTTCCCTCCGGGTGCAGCGCACATATCCAAGATACGTTCTCCGGGACGGGGTCCGAGAACGTGTCCCACAACTACAGAGGGAAGGTTCTGCACAAACAAGAAATTCTTTTAGTTTTCCACAACAACAAATGTAAAGACACAGAACAGAGTGCAAACATTTTAGAGTGCATCACTCTCTCCTGTAGGCCCAATTTATAGACTGGCACCCAATCCATCATTCTGGCATTAGTAAAAAATAAATAAATAAAAAGACATAAATACCTGTAAGAATGCCAGGCTGGGTAAAACACCATCGAAGGACGGACTCTGGTAAAGTGGCTCCACCATCCGAACACCTATTCCTCTAAAATTACAGACAGACAGTCTTCACTTCACTCTAACTAAACTTCACTCATCCCCTTTTTTAAACAAACAAGAAAGATGGCTTGTTTTGCAATTTTAAGTTTTGTATTTTAAAATGAAAGCCAAATAATCACTTGTTTTTTGTCTATGAAAGGAAAATCGAACGACCAAAAGATTCACTGACACACATTAACCAGATGTTCACTTTTGGCTTCACTTGTTTTTGAGTCATATATTTCTAAAAAACAAAACAAAAACAAAGTCCACCTACTTGGCAGGTTCTCCTGTACAGAAGATGCTGGCGCGGTCCATCTGAGCGACTCCATTTCCCACAAACACTTTATTTCCCTGGAAGCTCGTGGCTCCTCGTGTGCACCTGCCCTCCAAGTCAGAGAAGACAGACACGACGTCTCCAGCCTTCATGTCTGAGAACAAAGACACAAATTACAGGTAGATTTCAGGTTAGACTTCCACAATCAACAAAGTAAAAGCACCGTGATCTTGAATAATAACTAAAAAAATCTTTGGAGAAAATAAAAAAATCTGTTTTAATTTACTTTACTTACATTTGGGGCTGGCAATGATCCCTGGGGCGAAGACATGAGCTCCTCTCAGTACAGCACTGCCACACTGAGCACCGACCACCACCTCTGAGCTGAGCTGCGTCACAGCTCTGAGAAAACAAGACAAACGGAGGTCACACACACCTACATCTGTCTCACTGGACATCCTCAGACTGTGGAAGGGTACAGTTGACATTTTCTCCTTCAGTTTACCGTCTCCTCTGCACTAGTCTCTTTTTTACAGTTACAGTTTTTGTACTACAGTCTTAATTTCTTGCACTATTAATATTATACACTTATTTGGTCAGTTGATGCTGTGTATTTATGTCTTACACTTTCTAAAGTTGCACCACAGGCTCCTGGGAACTGCAGTTCATCCCAAATGTATACTTGTATATGGATGGAGTGACAATAACGGGGTTTCTGCAAGTTTCAATAAATTTAAGAGCTTTTAAGACCTTTTTAAGACCATTATGAATGCAATTTAAGACCTTTTTCACATCCATACTGGCAAAAAGGATGTGCACAGTTTGCATTAATGGTTACTTCAATGTTGATTTTGTTTTAGTTATTAAAGTGTGAAGTGAGAACACATCTAAAAGCGAGATTGAAGTTAAATTAAACTTTATCAAAGTTAACATTAACAATTTTCAAGAGCTGTGAAAATGTTTTTAAGACATTTTGAGACACATTTAGGCCAAAAATGAAAGATTATTGGATTTTAGACTTTTTAAGGAGCTGAAGAAACAGCGAGTAGAGACAGTCTGACTTGAAGTCTGGACAGTACTGAAGATGTAGCATATCTGGGCCTGCATGGACAACTGTTCACAAACTTTAAGCTTTTCCTTTGTTTGATTATTTGTCTGCAAGAGTATCAGGTTGTGTTTCTGTACATACTTGTTCAAATCAAAATATGAAAAATAAATAAAAGAGGGACTCAAATGCACAAATGTCACCGCGGCATGTACCTGACTCAAACACCCAAAAACAGAACAGGGAAAAGATATCTTTATTGTGCTGTTACTGTATTTTTTAAAACCTATTTGAGATCAAAAGACACTTAAATGCACACCTTAAAAAAACAGTGTGCACAGACGAAACGTGTCTGTGTTCTTTTTGTCATCATTCCATGAAATTCCATGTGGGTTCGGCCTCAGGAAAACACCCGCCCAGCGGTCTGACTGATACTGCAATTTAAGGCTAAGTGTGTTCTCCATAGAGCACACTCGTCAGACGTTGTTCCAGCATTCCTCACATACCTCGGGCCATCGACAGGAAGGAGCAGCACATCTGGAATTCGCGGGTGAGTAAGAATCTGAACGGAGACCTCCTCTGCTGATGAGCTGCACATCTGCTGCTTCAACAACAACAACAACACACACATCGATCAGGACTCGACTCTCCACCGCTGTGGGGCACTGCAACAAGATCTGAAGTTATTAAGGCAAAGAGTCACCTTCTTCAGCTCCTCTGCTAACTTGTGTCTGATCTCTTCCAGCGGAGCGAGATGAGTGCTGGCCCGAACACACGTGTACGAAGGAGGGTGAGACAGACATGTGAGCAGCTTCTGGAAGCGACACTCCGCCTCCTGATGGCCCACTGCAGCCAACACCTGAACGGAAACAAGAGAAAGAAATATCAGAACATCTCCAACATCATCAGCAACAATTAGAAAACCTTCACCAACTTGAGTGATTTCAATAATCAGATAATAGCATTTCTGTCAAAAAACAGCAATATTATAGTATATTAAAGTCAAAATAACAAAACCTCCATCTGCAGTAACATCATTCATATTAAACTTTGTACAATTACACTGAAACACAAGTTTTTTTTAGGGCTGATTCTGGCATGTTTCTGAGCAGCATCATTAGATTGGTCTGTTTTTACCCTTCCCTTTTATTGTACTTTACATAATACATGACAACAACATTAAAATGAAATAAAATTACATCAATGTTGGCATAAAAAAACACAATGGACTTCTTGTATTCTTAAAACATGTCAATCAAATTTATCAATCAAATTTTATTTATAAAGCCAAAAATCACAATTTGCCTCAGGAGGCTTTTCAATCTGTACAGTGTGCGACGCCCCCTGTCCTGTAGACCCTCTAAAGAATAAGGAAAAACTTCCCAAAATAAACTTTTAACAGGGAAAAAAATTGGAAGAAATCTCAGGGAGAGCCACAGAAGGATTCCCCTCCAAGGATGGACAGGCGTGCAATAGATGTCACGTGTACAGAACAGAACAGCAAAATAACAAAAAAACAGTATTTGAAGGCAGAGTTTGTAATACATACAATTTTAATATATATGTGATATGTGTTAGTTTCTCCATTACAAATATTTCTTTTACTGCAGTCACTGTCTTTATGTAGGGGAGTTCTTTCCATATCATTTCCTAGTTATTACTTTCTTACTATCCGCTGGGAATAATCTTGAATATGTCTGTTTTAAACCAAAAAAACAGGGCAATTAGACAAAAGGTGAGATAAAATTTACAGAAAATCTAATTTATCCAAAATGTGAAGGAAAGAAAATCTACAGAAAGTGATATTAACATTTTGGTGGGAGAGTTTTTAATTTGTGACATCAGTATATCTGACATCTACTCTACAAAGGTCCCTACATCCTCCTGTGTCCCCACTTTAACTGAGAGAGAAAAAAAAATACACGATCTTTTCATGAGGTGCATTTAAGAATCTCCATAAGAGACCAACTATTTAAAAGGATCATATATAAGTTCCCACCTCCTTGTTTAAGAAGACACTCCTGAGAAAATCAGTCACTTCAGGCTTCAGAGAAATTCTTGGAAAAATAGACATTTCTTCAATCTGTGCAAAGAAAAGTATCCAATCAGTGAGAGGAAAACAAATTAATCATGATTGATGAACTGCAGTAAGAGTGTCAGACGTCTGTACGATGTGATTATAGGCTGGAAGCCTCTGATGTTGATTGGATACGGCTGAAAACCCATCAGTGGTTCAGACTTGATTACATTCTGGCGGAAGGAAGACACCTCTCTGTATCTTTGTAGTGATTACTGTGGTTTATCTGGCAGTACAGAGGCTGATCTAATAATAATAATAATAATAATACATTACTTACAGATTTCAAAATAAAGCATACATGATTGTAAATAACTTCTTTTTTTTTAAATGTTTGTTCCTTGTTCTGTTTAGAATATATTTTATTGTTGAGTTTTGTGTATTTTTTTGTGTAATTGTAAATTAGCATAGGCTATAAATCTTGTGGTTCATGACAGTTCCTATACAAATAAACATTAAATAAACTAGTATTAAAATAGTATTTATAGTGTAATAAAATATAAATAAAATAAAATGAGCAGGGATTTAACAGATGTATGCTACTATAGTGTATTTAGCTAATTTAGCTTGCCTGATCCTTTTTGTTTATCTATGTTGTTCATCCTTCTCCACAGTTTCTATTTATTATTGTCATTACCCGAATTAAATGTTCCAAAAGTAAAATGTTTAAATAAAATAATCTATTTATCGTAATGACCCGAGGAAGTGCCTCCTCCTTCTAACATTAAATAATATCTAACATATCAACTCTACGTTCAACACGGGTCATATTTATATTCTGGATGTTCGTAGAGCGTCCAATTCCACACATCTGCTTCTTATGTTCATAATTAATGCGTCGTCCGTCAAATTAACGTTTTATAATAAGTGTGATAGCGCTGTAAAGGCTGTTTCTGTAGTCTTTTAGGTTACTCACGTTGCCTGCATGCCCGTGCTGGTACTTCCGCATACGTCACAAGCTTGGTCACATGACACTAGTTGAATTCATAAATGAAGTAATGCAGCCTGTTGATCACGCACACCTGTATGATACTTGTTTGTTTTATTTAGACATACAAGGTGCAGCTGTAATTTTATCTTTATGGTCACACTGAGCATGTTTTACACACAAAATGTAGAAAAAAACTCAAGTGCAGTATTACAGAAAAAAAAAAGCTGTCTTTTCAAGATTATTGTGCTTATGAATTTAAAGTGTTTGTCAACAACAAGTATAACCTGTCTTATGAAGACATATTTCATATTATTACAAGTGTGTTTTACTATATTGTCACTCATTATATTTTGATACACTAACCTCCACTTATTATGGGTGACCACACGAGGAGATACAGTTGCTGACAAATACATTAATGAACACTTTTCTTTTTACACCACACAACATTATCGTGTGTTTATTTACTGCTTCTAATTGCCAAATAGAGGGGCTTAAAATTAAATGTTGCATATATAACAAATTTCAGTTTGTTTGTTTTTTTCAACAAAAACCCAGTAGCCCTACTTAGGAAAAAATATCAGAAGAGATCAAGAAGAAATATTCACGTTTTCCTAGTAATGAGAGTTGCATTAATTACATAAAGTGAAGTTTGTTAAAATATGTCAACTTAACTCCAAATGGAGGACGTAATTGTATTGATGTTTTTCTTCTTGAATCTGCTTCCTTGCTATAGTGTATCCTCTGAACTGAATTTATCAGTTGTCAGTCAACTATATGCTACAAACTGATACTTAAGTAGCCATCTATCTAGTTCTAGTATGAAGTTTTTCTTTTCCTCTTTGTTTGTTTCTTTGCTACATTTTTGTTGTTATTGTTATTCATATAATTTACAACACAAGTATTATGTTTTATAACTTGGTAAAATGCAGTTCTGTACACTAAAAAGAAAAAAATGAAAGTAAATAACGAAGAAAAGACATTTGAAAGTATAAGTG
Source organism: Lutjanus campechanus (assembly GCA_027495735.1). Classification (NCBI taxonomy): domain Eukaryota; kingdom Metazoa; phylum Chordata; class Actinopteri; order Lutjaniformes; family Lutjanidae; genus Lutjanus; species Lutjanus campechanus. Next base: position 10,100 of record JAJHUR010079387.1, read on the forward strand.
CTATTTGCCTGCAGGGTGGAGGCAAACATTAAACATTTACATGATTTACAGTAAAGTAGCTTTACATGAAGTCCCATAAAAAGACACAAAATTGCTACTCTATGTGACTGCACTATATGGATATATGTTTATGGTTGGTGTATATTTATGCCTGCCCCCTTTTTAAAATGCCTTGTCTGGCTCTTTAAAACTGTTTTTTTCAAAAGCTGCTCTAAAAAAAGGGCTAACAATTACCGCGTCAACGTCGTGACGTAACCGGAAATCACTGAATAGTTGGGGTTGCTGTTTTCACCGGACCACTGCCAGCAGCAGCTAACGGGCAGAAGAAGCCGAACGAGCAGAGTCAACAGAGCTCTGCACTTCTCACCCGGAGCTTATACGATTTGTGGAGGCTTTAACGACACCCGAGACGCTCGATAATAACAAGTCATCACATCTATGTTGCGTTACACCATTTTATCCTCGCGTTAGCTGCGTTTTACATGTAGCAGGAGCGCATGGAGTCGGCGTTGAAGAGGTCGGTGAGGTGTTTTGCGGACAAGAGATCATCCAGCTAATGTTAGCTAGCCGCGGATTGAACGGTGTGGACTTGAGAGTGGAGAAGCTCGGTGTTGCTGCTGCTGCTGCCCACTTTATTGACGGACAGACCGACGGACATCGGTATTAACCTCAACAATGGGCCTCATATTCGCCAAACTGTGGAGCTTCTTCTGTAACCAAGGTGGGTGTCTGTCGGTGAATTTGTTAACGGTTCACTAACCGACCCGCTAGCTACTCAACCGAGGATAATGTGAAGTGTTAGCCCGTTAGCATAAAGTGAGCAGCAGCACTCATAATAACAGATGGGGGAGAATTATCTCGCTACATATCTCTGTGACTTCAAGACCCAGCCTGTCCTCCTATCTGAACTGTCTTTGTCCAACATGCACACTAAAAAACTACAATTTAAACCACGGTTCCCATCTTTATCAATCACTCTAATAGTTAATCTGTTTATCAGTTCATTACCTTAAGTCACAGTAAGCCTGCATTAGCGTATTCATCGAGTTGTCAATCAGCTTTACCTCACTTTCTCAGAACACATCACATTACATAACTTTACACTCGCTTTCTAAAATGCTGTTTAATGTAAATATTCTCATCTAGATTTTAAAAATCTAGTCGGAAAATCAAAAACAAAGGCACAGTAATGACAACAAAATAATCAGATGACAAAAACAAGTGAAAAGGGCAACAAAGAGCCTAGATAATCCCACCCTTTCACCACAACCTTTCACTCACGTGTGTGTTATAGTCTAAAATGTATATTTTAGTTTATATTGTAATTGTCAAGCCGCAGGATTCATAGTAAGGGTGTGTTTTGTTTGACTTTTTCTTTTTTATATGGAGAATATTGACTCGAAATTAGGACTGCACTAGCAATTTTCATTGTTGATGAATCTGTCGTTGTTTTCTCAGTGAATCAATTAGTTATTTGGCCCATAAATTGTAGAAAATGCTTTTTAAAAAGCCTCAATCAGTGTATCTTGTTTAATCCGCAACCCAAAGATATTCCGTTTATTGTCATAGATGAGAAAAGAAACATTTAAGAAGCTGGAATCAGAAATTTTTTTGTTTTTCTTTCCTCAACAAATTTCTCAAACTAATTAATAACCTGAACCAAACAAATATGTTTTCTTAAATCTGTGCAACAGTATTTGACTTTAAGTGGTAATTTTTGACACATACTTTGCCTTCAACTTATATTGTATATTGACTATATCATAAAGCTAATTCACATATGCAGTTCCTTGTTGTGAAGCATGTGTTCAGCAGCAATGCAGGCTTCTGTGGAGTGGCTGTCATGCCTTTTTTCAGATATTTAACAACAAAAGGGGGTTCAAAAAGTGCACAAGTCAAAAAAGAAAACAAATGAATAATAAAACAACATCAGAAAAATAAATAAATGCATAAAAAATGAAAACACCATTGAAAAGAGGTTTTTTTAAAAACTGAAGTCAGGCTCATCTGAAGATGATTTATAAAGGATCTGGCTCTGTTTCATCTGAGCATTATTGAACTCATATTATTGAACTCAGAATTTGTATTGCATTGTTGCCTGGCCCAGAGGAGAGCAGAGAAGGACTCCACTCCCCTATTCCCTAATTCTGGATTACACTGTTCTCAGTGTCGAGTTTCACTCACTTTTAAGAGATTACAGGCGAGCTCTGAGTGGAATTGTTAGCAACAGAGTAGTAGCTAATTACATGTAAACAACACCATGTAATTAGATTACCTGAAAAGGACTAGTAGCGGGAATTGTGTGATGGCACTTTAAATGTGTTTTGATGTTATTTTTTATTGCTTTATTCTATTCTGAAACATTTTGCTGCGGTGTGTGCTACAGAAAAATAAACTGCCTGAGGTTGCCGTTTCTTATTGTACTTTTTAAAAAAGTGCACCATTTTGTGGTAGAACCATCAGAAAACATCAATGTTAAAGATGGTTGCAGGCAGTGTACATACATATGCATTTTTTCTTTGGTAATATTGTGAATGTTTTGTCCAACAACTCTAAGATCTAAAGAAACACATTGCTGTTTTAGAAGTCCTCGGCTTAGATAACCATTTTTTTAAAGCTAAAATTAGTATCCAGTTTGTTCTCAGTGACTTACGTGTTTCAAAAGAATCTGACCAAACCTGTGTTAGACATGCTGAAGTAAAACATTTTTCCTGGTGCAATTGGCTGGTCATTGTTTCCATTACATTGTTTACTTAAGAGTTGTATGCATGTCAAAAAGGGACCGGCTAGGGCTGAATTAAAATTTTATTGAAATTACAATATGACCTAAAGCAATTTTCAAAACGGAAGAGTCTTGATATTTGTTAAAGGTGAAATTTGTGTCAAAATACCATTTTAAAGTAACTGTTGGTGCTACAGAAATGTCCTAACCTACACCTCATATTCTACAGACTTGAGCTAAAATCTTTATTTGGTAAAGATCCTTGCAAAACCAATCGTAACACAATTGCAATTTCAGTCAAATTAATTCCAGTTAGATGTTTTTTCAAAATCCTTCAGCCCTAGGGCTTATTATTTCACAGCATTTAATATAATGATGGTATTGGCGACCGTCACTTTAGTTGTTCTGTCAGGATCATCGCAGGGTGGCTTCTCTTGTAGGAAGCAATAGACATCCAACATCCTCCAAAACCCCAGTGTGATGCAGCAAGTCTATCAGGACAGCGAGCCCTCTGACCAAACTTCCTTCCTCCCCAGCAGCCAGAGGCCTCAGAAGGGCGGAAAAGTCAAAACACTAAAGTGGTGATATTTTTGCATGTCGGTGTCAGCTCTGATTCTGCATTTAGTCAGTTGAGTTTGTCTACTTCACAGCCGTCAAAGCCTTTACTGTGCTAGTGGCTGAGTATTATGAATGGAAAGAAGTAGAGAACTGGGTCAGGAAGTTATGAGGAAGGAAATAAGTTCAGCCTTTATGATTTTGAAGGGACAGCAGTGAATAGCAGGAATGCATTGTTGACCTGACACCATATATACCTTACCACACAGTCATTGCCGCTTATTGTTTTTACCTTAAATGAAGGGGAAGCGCTGACAACTTTCAACAGCAGCCACACTGATGAGGTTGCCTGAAAATGAGTCTGCAGACATTTTTCTTTTTACCTGTTTGAGAGCACAGGCGTGTCAGTTATCTCAAAATGCCAGGTAATTTGCCTGATTAATTGACCAATTAAAGCTACAGCACTAGGTATATGTTACATATTTTGTTGAGTTTTGTATTTGCTTTATCCCAAATGTTTCCAAGCAATGGCCAAACACAGAAAAACTCATCATTTGTTCAAGATAACAGTGCCTTTACTACATGCTGATAGTTGCTATAACTTAGGGGGAAACATTGTAGTGAGGAAGGAAGTCTGTGAATGTGACTAAACATAACATGAATAAAACTTTAACACATTCACTCGTCCATGAACATGACTTGTGCCTGAGTCACGTCCGAGTCCGTTGTATAACAATGAAGAAAACAGCTCCCATGATCCCACACTACTTCACAGTGTCATTTGGTGTTGTTTTTATTACGGCTGCAACTAACAATTATTCACATTGTTTATTAATCTGTTGGTTATTTTCTCGATTAATCAATTAGTTGTTTGGTCTGTAAAATGGCTGAAAATTGTGAAAAATGTAAACCACTGTTTCATGAAGGGCAAGATGATGCTAAAGATATTCAGTTTACTGTTGTAAAGGTACAAAGAAACCAGAAAATACTCATATTTAAGTAGCTGTAATCAGAGAATTTTGCGATGTTTTTTCTTAAAAAATTGGCTCAAACTGATAAATTCTTGTCAAAATAGTTTGTGATTAATTTAATAATAGATTAATCATTGCAGCTCTAGTCTTAATGTGAAAGGCTCCTAATGGCAGAACTTTAATTTTGCATATTGTGCATTTAATTGGTCTGTCACACAGTTAATGTGCTGTATTTATTTTGCAGAGCACAAGGTGATAATTGTTGGACTAGATAATGCAGGGAAAACCACTATCCTCTACCAATTGTAAGTATATTTATTTTCACATTAACCAAACATTCTTTATTGCATCTCAACTTGCAAAAACTCACTTCATGATCCGTCTTTTTTTAATTAAGTTTGATGAATGAGGTGGTCCACACGTCGCCCACTATCGGCAGCAACGTGGAGGAAATAGTGGTGAAGAACACTCACTTTCTGATGTGGGATATAGGAGGACAAGAGTCGCTCAGGTCCTCCTGGAACACCTATTACTCCAACACAGAGGTGAGCAACACATTTCACACACTTGCACACTTCACTATTTTCCATCAGATGAGGGGAGCAGAGGTATTGTCCAGCAGCAGCAGCAGGTTTTCTGGCAGCTGGTGTGTTTGTTCAGAGCGCAGACGGCAGCGGGGGCCGCCCAAGTCAGAGGTCAGCCGCTCACAAAGGAGCCTGTCTGAAAAAGCAAAGCGAGGGTCAGCCTCCGCTGTGTTTTGGAGAAGAAGAACGAGGAGAGTTGTGGCAAAGGCAGATGTGTGGGAGATCTTAAAGACAGCTCTCTACACAAACACATGGATTACACTTTACTGATGTAGCATCTGCCAGACACACAGGCAACAGACTTCACTCATTCATGCCTCTTTCACACAGAAGCTCAGTATATAACATGTAATATTCAGCGTGGGTTTAGCCCGCATTCATGCCGCACAGCAACAGGTCACAAGTAAATACAGGCCCACAACCATTCACACATGACCTGACTCCTCGACTCCTGCTCTCTGACACGTCTCTGCTAAAGAGCACTGTTATGCTCCATTCAGAGCTGAAAAGACAAGTTTTATTGGGCAACTGTTTTGATGATTGATTTGCTGCTTTTATGATTTTTCAAGGAAAAATGCCAATCATTTCCCAGATGGTTGCATCAGAGCCAAAGTGGCGCATTATTAAATTAATTTATCTTATCGGCAATTGGATTAAAAATAATAATAATAATACAGATTCCGATAATTGTGATAATACTGAGTATTGGATTTTATTGACTGCCAGGCCAATAATCAGTTGGTCCCGACTTTTTTCAAGCAAAAATGATAAACATTCTGTGGTTTTGACTTCTGACATATGAAGATTTGTGGCCGTTTCTTTGTCATATATGAAAGTAAATTAACTACCTTTAGGTTTTGGACTGTTGTTCAGACAAAACAAAGAAATTGAAGACAAAATCATGGGTTTCGAGACATAAATGATTAATTTATTGACAGAATTGTTAGTCACAGCCATACTATGTTTTGTCAGTTTATGGACCCCCGCCCAAAAAAAAAAACAATTAATCAAGAAAAGACTAATCGGAATGAAAAGTTGTAACCAAAGTTTCAGCAGTAATAAAGTCGAGATGAAACTTAACATGTATGGTCAACCCTTGTATTCCCTTGTATTCTTGTATCAAAATCCAATCATGTTTTCTGTCTGTAAAGCAAAATATGATGTGCGTTTCCACAGGCTTGAACCAACCAATAATATCATGACATCCACCCATGGTACATTGGGTTATGACACACCGCCTTTTTAATGTAAAAAAACAACAACAAAACAATAGAATTCCTCCCCACGCTCGTCTGTCTATCCTGTTTCACTCAGAAATATGTCACGATGCAGAGGCTATATACTCTCTAACTGCTGTTCATCTGGACCGTAAAAGTCATCACTTTGTTGCTGTTTTTATGACGCATTTCTTTTTCATCATATAAAAAGTCAATGCAAGATAAAGCATTTGCAGTCAGTAAGTGTAGAGCAATGACAGAGAAGGCTTGAAGGCATAAATAGCTATTACAATAGAGTTACTAGGAGCCCTACGGTTAGTATGAGAGCCATATATTATTGTTACTATAGTAACTTCACCCTTTCATTGAAGCAGTGTCAGACTCGAGATCTCTGGCTGTGATTTGGGTCACAGTCATGTTGGATGACGCGTGTTGTTCAAACGCTGCCTTTTCCTGGGTCGTTTAGTTTAAAAGGCCTCTCTCACATCTCACCAAAGTTAACGTCCCTTTAGTCTTTTGTCATACGGGGTCTCTCTCTTATTCAAAAAGGGGTTATTAGCATAGCAGTCACCAGTAGCCATTGTGAGGCCCTTGGTCCGGAAATGCCCACCCGCTGTGTTGCATTTCACTGCTGTAAATGTCTTTTGAAAAGAGGTCACTGAGTGTGATTTTTGCCTCCTACTCTGCAGTTCATCATTCTGGTGGTGGACAGCACGGACAGAGAGAGGCTGGCCATCTCTAAAGAGGAGCTCTACAGGATGTTGGCTCATGAGGTAACATCTTAACACATCTTTGTGTGGCCATAAAGAAACAGACTACACAGAACTGACTGTTTTTATAGTAGACATTGATTTTCCACCAAGGTCGGCCCTTTCCACCCTGCTACATTGTTTATGGCTTCATTGTTCTCTGCCCTCTCCCTCGGCCTCCCCTCAGGACCTGCGGAAAGCAGCTGTGTTGATATTCGCCAATAAGCAGGATATGAAGGACTGTATGTCTGCAGCGGAGATCTCCAAATACCTCACCCTGAGCTCCATCAAAGACCACCCCTGGCACATACAGTCCTGCTGTGCACTTACAGGAGAGGGGTAAGAGTCGGAATCAGTGTACAGATGTTTTTATCTGACCTTAAAGGCGGGGTGTGTAATTCTGGAGATTGGTAAAGGTCAACTTTAATGTCACATGTACAGTTATACATAATACAACACAATAACAACAAATACAGTGCTCCTTCCAAAGATGTGCTGTTCCTCTCTCTGGGATAGGATTGAAACTAGTGGGAACGTCCAAGTCATATTTTTCTTTATGCTTTTTCTCTGTACTGCAGCTGCCTTATAAAGTACCTACTGATGCTTGCAACATGCATACAGTTGGGACATATTGTGACAGAACATCGCACCTTGAACTTTGACCCTCTCATTCATACATCTGTAGCAGGCTGCAGTCTGAATTTTGAAGTAAAAATAAATAGTACACCATTTGGAATGAAGCTTTACTCTTGAATGCGCTGTCATCTGTCATTGCAGATTGTGTCATCTGTCTGTGGTCTCTCAGCGGCTCAGTTGATATGACATATCCTCTGCTGCATGGAGGATTAGTTAATTTTATTTGGATCCCAATTTGCTACAGCACTGCAGCAGCTATTCTTCCTGGGGTCCTCAAAATCTTTACATCGTGTAACTGCACTACAATTTACATCGTAACACATAACGTTGCAAATTACATACAGAAATATAGTATACATACATAGAGACGAGACAAGGGTTTGGGATGGGAACGGTAAATCTTCCAAAGGAGCACTGAAGGAGGATTTGTTTGGTTGTCAAGTTCAAGTATGAACCATCTTTCTGCAGAATAGCACACCCCATCTTTAATTAATAGATAGTATCCACCACTTATCTAACTGCATCCACCCACATAACTTTTAAATTAAAGAAAAATATTTGTAATTCTAACATTAAAAAAAGACCCAAGACACACCAACGCAATCTGTCTCATTTCTGTTTACCCAGACTCTACCAAATGACTGGAAGTTAAACGACTGAAGTCATAGATTCATAGACTATACTGTATTTATGCGTGGTATGTCTAGGAAGTAAATTCCATTCATGCATAGCTCAGTATACATAAAACTATTTATATTGTGAGTCAGAATAGCCAGAAAAGCAGGCCGGCTTGCAAACCGCAAAACGAGACTGATGGATTAGGACATCCTGGTATTTTTGGCAAATTGCATTTGACATACCATGTACTGGGGCATACTAAATCTTTATGCCATATTAAAGTGTGGTAGTATTGGTATTGAAGTTAAATGGCTGCTGTGAGTCCTGCAGACCACCAGGTGTCACTGTGGGTGCTGAGTTTGGAGGCCTGAACAGTCACCAACAGGAAGTCAGCTCATAAAGCTTCATCTACACATACATCATCATTAGGATACTGTAAATATTTCTTGCTGCCAAGAAAATCACTGCCACCTATTAAGTACATTATTACAATGGAAGTAATTTAGGAGCTCTTAAAATATGCAGTATCTCTTAATTCTGTACATATTTCCTCCACTGACACACCTTTCTTGTTTCTCCAGTTTATGTCAAGGACTTGAGTGGATGACCTCGA
>JAJHUR010079398.1:0-12930 GCA_027495735.1 Lutjanus campechanus
TAAAAAAAAAAAAAAAAAAGTACCGGTCTCATCCAAGCGCAGTATAGTACCGTTTTAAATGCCTCAGTACCCCGGTACCAATTTAGTACCGGTAAACCGAACAAGCCTAAAGGGGACATTATCCCCTGGATATTATGTCAAGTCTTTGCGTAACATCTACATTTCCACATTATATTATAGTTTAGAGTTGTTTTGCCCACTTTCTGCATGTGTTTAGTATAAATGCACACGTGCAGCTCATTTAGAACAAGTAACAGATGCTTTGTGGCTGTATTTGAATGACAACCTTTTGTCATCATCACTCATTTTAAATGTCAGTATAGCCTATCTCACAGCACAGCTGTTGACTGCTGTTCAGCAAATTATGAGCTGCTATTAAATTTCATAGTTGTTCAGTTGAATGACAACAGAAAACAGATGTAAGGGGGGAAAAAAGCAAAATAGCTTCAATTTCCAATTTCCACAATTTGTGGTGGAATCTTTGCTTTACAAATGATGGACATGGCAGATTGAGACAGGATTACGATCACTGATGACATCCACAGCTATCACATATCAGAGATCCCCAGGTAATACTAGTCCCATGCTGGTTTCTGTTAACCATGACCCAAACCTAAACAAGTTGGTTTTCTGCCTAAGCCAAACCCTGAGGTGTCAGATCCGAAAATACTAATAAAATGTTTTGTCATGTGATTTTTTTTAAAGATTTTGGAAAGAAGAGACAAACAATGATGTCCTGCCAACAGAGGTGTCACATCAGGAAACACTTGTAAAATTGGAATTGGAAAGCAGTTACAAAACACAACAATGTACGATGCATTTTGTTGTGAATGATGTTCAAGAAAGAGTCATGTCTACAATTTATCATCCTAAGCAACGTTGCTCACCACACAAACTTGACAACAGTCAGTACTTATATAACACAACACATGTAGGAGGCATCCACGATGAGAAGCTGACTGACGTCAAAGCACAGCGGAAAGCAGAGGTGGGATCAAGTCACTGTTTCATAGGTCGCTAGTACATGTCAAGTATTTGCACTCAAATAACATTTCAAGCCCCAAGTCAAAATTATTGTGTGTATTAAGAAATATAATATCAATAAAAGATTCAGGGAATCTGAAGATACTGAAAGAGTCAAGAGTCATAAAGCTCAAGTCCAAGTGAAGTCAAAATCATTGGTGTCAAAGTCCAAGTCGAGCTGCAAGTCTCTTTATTGTCTTAATAAGTGTGGACTCTTATTAAGAGTCTGGTGGAAAGCAAAGGTGTCAAGGTCAGGAAAGTCAATGTGGGCCAAAAAAACATCTTATTTGCAGTCGTTGTGATTTTAAACCAAGACCATTTACACCAGTCTTACCTCATCTTTATGTTATCCGTATCCACAGTATACAAAGTCTCATTTTAGAGCTTTTTCCGTTCACTGGACCAAAAAGTTGTGTAGTCGTCATCCTTTCAAACTAAACTAACAGGAAGCTCTTCCACCCTGACAGACCAGACCCCTGTGGCTGGGTACTGTGCACAAAAATACTCTCATGCATGTGCACACATGCTGACGCACACAGTTGCACAGATGGGTTGTGTCAACGTGTACGCACATACTGTAGAGTACACACTCAAATTTAAGGATTCAACTCGCAGCACCCTCTTACTGTGCTCAAACCTCCATCTGGCATACATATGTGAGCTTCTGTTGAGAGACCCAGTGTTTGACAGAAGTTCACACTCAGCTGAATCTAAAACCAGCGCGCTGCTGAGGAAACAACATGGGACAGGGAGACAAGCAAAGCAAACAAAAGCACTTCTTACCTGCGACAAGAAGGTCACAGCATCACACGGGAAGGACGAATGGGAGCCGAAGAAAAGAAAAGAGAAATGCATGTTAATAATGGGCAGATATACAGAGGAAATACTCTCAGTTTTATGAAGGAATTCTCAGCAAAATGTCTTTCAAATTTCAAATCTGTAATATCCATTAATTTTACTCTAATATCACAAGATGTTTTATGTGAAAAATGCACTCATGAATTAAATACCCTGAGACGGTTAAAAGACATTTTTATCGACTCATGTTCCCATACCTCTGTTAATGCTTTCAATGATTTGGTGCAAGCAAGTCATAAAACGAACTGAAACACATATAAAGACGTGTGAAATAATTATGAGCAATGCCTGATGTTGCAGAATAGCACGCATAACAGCTTTGAACTACAATCCCAATTCCGAAAAAAAGCTGGGAAGTTGTGCAAAAGGCAAATAAAAAGGGAATGCTATAATTTGCGAATTCTTTTCAACCTCTATCCAGTTGAAAGCAGTACAAAGACAAGATATTCAATGTTCAAGCTGATGAACTTCATTGATTTTTATACTCTGGATTTGATACCTGCAGCGCCTTTCAAAAAAGTTGGGACAGGGGCGACAACAGACCGGGAAAGTTGTGGACTGCTAAAAAAAAATACCTGTTTGGAACCTTCCACAGGTAAACAGGTTAATTGGTGACAGGTGAGAGTATTAAAAATGGGTATGACAGAGACATCCACAAAAGGCTTAGTCATTCACATCCACAGCCAGGATGGAGCGAGGGTCACCACTCTGTGAAAAAACTGCGTGAGCAAATTGTCCAACAGTTGGAGAACAATGTTTCTCAACAAACAATTTCAAGGAATGTAGGAATTTCACCATCTAAGATTCATAATATATCATCATAAGATTCAGAGAATCTGAAGAAGCTGAAAATCAAGATTTAATGTCCATGACCACTGACCACTCAGGTGGCACTGCATTAAAAAAAACAACATAATTGTATAAAGGATATCACTAAATGTGCTTGAGAACACTTTGGAAAACTGTTCTCTGTAAACACAGTTCGGTGCTGCTCAGCCTCTACCATGCAAAGAGAAAGACATACGTCAACAACATCCACTGACTTCTTTGGGGCTCCGAGCTCATCTGAGAGGGTCTGACGCATGTTGAAAAGTGTGCTTTTCAAATTGATTTTTTAGAAATCGTGGACGTTGTGTCCTCCAGACCAAAGAGTCTAGGACACAACGTTACCAGTGTAAAGTTCAAAAGCCAGCATCTGTAATGCTGAAAGATACATACAGGTTTTGGAGCAACATATTCTGCCATCCAGACAATGGGCCTCATGTAAGAACCGCTCATACAAACAGATTTGTTCATAAGTGGTGCGTACGAGTGATTTAAGAGCACTTGTGGCATTCAACAATTTTCTCATATTTTATATCATGTGCAGTCAGTCTGCTGGTATCCAAACTGAAGTTTTTCACCAATGACTGTATGTTTCATTAGTTTGAAGACATTTTGAGTTTGAAAAATAAATAACACTTCATAATTATTTCAACATCATCCTGTTTGCCTGCATTTCAAATTATAATGTAATTGTAAATTTACATATAATCATCATTCATTCAATGATCTATTATGACCTGCTGTCAGGTGTATTGGCTGTGTATCTGCACAAGCAGGTTTGTGAAGTCTCTATTCAGGCGAGCATCCTCACTTATTCTGTCCTCTTTCTCCCTGACGAAAACTTCGCCTGAACTCTCTCCTCTCGCTGCAGTCATCCTTTCTCTGAAGTCATTTTCATATCGAGACATTTCTTCTTTATTTCAGTGACAGTTGCTGCTTTAGCAGCTCTTTTAATTCCACTGCTGACGCTGTTAAAATGACAGATTTTCCTTCATGAATCTCTGAAAGCAGAAAGTTAAAGTCCAAATTCGTAAAGTTCTTCTTTTTTTCTCTTTGATGCCATTTTCGTGAATGAACACTTCCTGACACATGGAGCAGGAAGCGCAGCCATATATGGTATTATTGGGGCATTAATTATGCTAATTTACAAGTCTGATGCACGCACAGTCAAAAGTGATTTACACAGTTTTCTTAAGTCATGAGCATTTGCTGAATCTGACGTGGCACGTTCATACGAGCCCTTCGTACGAAAAAAGTAGGGGAAATTTAAGACATGAATATGAAAATGTTTTTTTGGAACTGAGCTTGTACCTTCCAGGAGGAAGGACAAGTTGCAGAGAAGACTATACGTTGACATCAATAAGTCAAAATTTAATCCATCTTTCAACAGCAAGCAGGCAAACATGAGAAACTGAGCCGGTTTGGCCCTCGACCAGCTGAAATCGTTGGGGGAGCCACCCTTCACGTTTACGGCCTGTTCCTGCCTGCGGGGTGCCAAGGCTGAAATGTGCTGCCAAGTGCTGCCCACCCAGCTTAGCCCCACTTACTCACAGCTTCCATTTGATAGGTAATGCTGTTTGCACGGTGATGTAAAGCCAATAAAACCTTTAAAAAAAAACAAAAAAACAGGCCAATTCAAAATGAAGTACTTGCACACCTGTTTTAACAAGAAGAAGTTTATGATCCTTCAGAGACAGATAGCAAGGACCAACAGATACATTGTGGGACACACAGTAAGGACCCTACAAAGGCAAACAGAAAAATTAACACCACCACAAACAACAAATAAGAGTCCTAATGTGAGCATATTGGTTAGGTTTAGAGGAAATCAAGTCTAAGGCCTCATTTCCTGACTCGAGGCTTTGATGGAAACTCAAGGGTTACAAACGGAATTTTATGAAATGCTGTAAAAAACCTTATAAGTTTGAAAGCAGGACTTTTAAATGTTCAAAGCCAAACAGCTTGGGAAGAGGAAACACATTGACTCCAAGCCACAAAATGGAACGGCAATTAAAGGCTCTAATTTGGCAGAGGTTGGCAGGGATGTTTCTAATAGACGGGGCCGCACCACAAGCTGGTGAATAAAACAAAGAGCAGCAGCCGGCTTAGACACTAGAGGCATTGATCAGCAAACGATTTACAGACGCAGTGGACAGAAAGAACATTTTGCGTGCATGTGTGAAACGTTATGTGTTGCTAAGAGTGCCGTTTGCAGAGAGCAACACACAAACGCACACAGCAGCACTTGGCAGTCGAGCATCAGCATCACTGTTAATTGGCCGAACTCTACCGATGGAGGCTGCGAGCGGAAATCCCCCAGAATAAAAGTAAAACAGTCCACGGCGTCCTCGCCACGGCTCGACATGAGCCAATTTGGCCGTGATGAATCTGACTCCGCACACACAGGCACCGAGGCCCACGGCCATGATCGTTTGAATGTGCCTCCCCGCTCTCACGCTGTGTGAGAGATTGTGGGCGAAGGTTACTCTGTTTAAACGTGGATGTTTTCACCACCCTTTTCTTTTTACACTGGTGCCCTCCAGAGAAAGCTGCATTTAGTGTAACTGATGCAACAAGAAACCTTATCCTTTAATGCGCCTCATGAGAACATGATAATGTTGGTTGGATAGATGAACTGAAGGAAAACACATATTCGTGTGAGGTGCAACATAAAAAAGGTTTTATTTTCATAATAAAAAAAACCTGCCAAAATGTTGATTCATTAAACCAAAGATAAAAAGATTTATCACTGCTCTGATGGGCTATTAACTGCAACAAGTTTCCTCTTTACTTGTATATAAAAGGGTACCACATTATTTAAAACATTCTTCTAAATCTACTTAAAGTGCCAATCTCTGTCTGTAATCTGCAACATTTTCCTAAAGAAAACAATGTATAGACTCGGGCGACATAATCTCTTTCCATCATCACTTGCCTTCTGCCTGAATTTCCTTATTTTTTCTCATCGTTTTGCTGTGCTCGGGACATTTCACCAACCCAAAACACTGATATTCAATGTCTTGATGCATTTACAAACAGCTCGGACAAATCCTGACCTTACCTTGAAGTCACTCTGTTTGATGAATGAGGTAATTCAAAAGTGATTGAGCCTATGGACACTGATTTAATCTCATCTCATATAATTTATTTATGTATATAAGAATGCAGAATACTAGAACCTTCATCAGATGATTGGACTGCTGGACATGCAAAATGAACATTTCTCACTGCTGCAGCTTCACATTAAAAGCAGTTAAATACAAGTTGGCTTATACTATGAACAGTGTTATGTTATTCAGTATTACTGCAATATAATTACTGTACCCAGTAATATGTAGTACAAGGGATTACAATTTCCAAAACAGTGATAATATTACAGTTCTTATTATTTATTACTTTTTGAGAGAGTAATATGTAAAAAGTTTTAAACTTATTACACTTCCTGAGTAACTTTCCCAACACTGATTATAAAGTAGTCACAGATAATTCAGTGTTTTTGCTAGTGAGCTTTGCATGAAGGCCATCAAAGGTCATTTTTGGTGTTTGCGGACTTTGGATCAGTTTGAAATAATGCAGTGAATAATTGAACAGGGAGCAACCGCAGTGAGCTGTTAGATGAAGAGCTGCAGGCTTCACACTTCTCAACAACATATCCAGCGCCTTTCACTTTGGCGTGCTGTTTGCAAACTTATGCCGTGAGCAGCATCAAATCAGATCACAGTTGCTTACAGAATCATGGAAAAAGGCCAATTATTGCCTGACTTTTTTTTTTACTGAAACAACAACAGAATTCTGTGACCTGTAGTATTAAAGTGCATTTGCTTTTACCACCAGTGATTACAGGTGTTGCCAAATCAACCGGGACCAAAATGTTTGAGGCTTTTAAATCCTTCAGATCCACAGCATTTGACCTGGAAAGGTTTGAAAAGGACAGCTGTATTTGGTGCGACAGATGCAACTCGAAACATCTGTTTTCTTCCAGTTTTGTAACTTTGAATCCAACCATGCTAACAAGATAAAATGCCTCATTTGAATAACAAGAACTGGTGCTGTTTCCCATGCAATGACGAACTCAGACAATCCATCAGTTATTAGATAACTTTGTCACGCTGCAGGACATCTACATTTGTTGGTTATTCTAAAATATAGAAGAAAAGGCTCATGCACACCTTCAGATTCTTGTAGACAGGTGCATAGGAGGAAAAATCCATGGGCAAGAGAAGAGAGGACTCCTGCACACTGTCCTTTACTTGCTATAAACTTAAATACAACATTTTGGACCTTAAACCTCCATCAGGGAAAATATTAAATGTGATGGTGGATGCTCCAAATGTTCTACCCTCCCTCAATACACAGCTCGTTTCATTAATTTGCAAAGCTATGAAACAAGATTATGAAAATCAAATTATGTGAACCTGAATAGGAGAATTGTTGCATTCAAATCAAGCCCTGTATCATTCACATTCAAATCCTAATGACATTGTCCTTGACTACTCATTCAACCAAAAGTAATAACGACTCGCTTGCTGATCAGCGGGCCAGTGGTGCTTCTCTTGCAGCAGGTGCCACTTTAAAATGCACCTCTACTGTTTGTGACAGTGGCAATCTGGAGATCAGATTAGAAGGCGTGCTCTTTATCAGTAAGCAATCCTTTAAAGAGCTTAGCGTGTGTGCCCGGTCTGCCTCTGACAGCGTGCTGGGTCAGGAAGGCAACCCGCTCCACGCTGCCCACTCTCCGCTCGGCACTAATCCTGTTTTCTGCAGAGCATTCATGCCAACCCAGAGCCAAACATTCAGCCACAGACACACACAGCAGAGCAGGGCAAGGAGAGGGAGAAGAAAGACACAGAGGATGAGTGTGTTTATCCTTGTGATGACAACAAGGGGTAAAGGATTGAGTAGGACTGGGCTGAAGAGATGTGCTGAAGGCCGTGGAGCGGCACCGTCTGTTCTTTATATTCTGACAGTCTGAAACATGCATCTGTGAGGACTGAATGCTGAACATCCAGAGAATGCAGAAGGTTAAAACATGCATTCAAGGTCTGCAGCTTTTATTGCCTTGAGGCTTGAAATAATAAAAAATAAAAAAATAAAACTTATTTTTCCTTTAGAAACCAAGAAAGTCAACGTGTTAACATGGAAAGACGGATGGATGAAAAACATGAATTGAATTTTACACAATTATTTTTCAAACATCTGCTGCAATGATCATCATTTGTGAGCTGACCTTCAAAGTGTCACAGTAAAGAGTTGTAGTGATTTTTTTTCCATCAGTCAACCAATACTGTATGTTTTATAAAACTTCACACTGCATATTCATTTTAAGGGCCAGTATGCAGGATTTAGCAGCATCTAAAGGTGAGATTGTACATTGATTTGATTGGACTTTCCAATATAAGGTTATGATTCGATTCAATTTTCTTTTTCTTTTTTTTTTTCTTTTGCCGATTACGCCCTTCTTAGACTATCAAGTTCTTACCTGCAGCCAGCCCCTCTATATGGAAGGTGGTCTTATGGGTAACCTGAACCCTAATATGTGAGACTAGAGTATTTATCTGTGGTCACAGAAAGGTTCATGGAGGTAGTTAAACATGAGAATATAGTTACAGGAAGAATCGCCAACTACTAACCAACTAACTAACCAACCACTGCTTGCCTCATCCTCCCTTTCCAAGCATGCAGGAGAACCTATAGTTGCTGCAAAAAATGCAAAGAGTGTTTGGATTGTCCGTTCTGGGCTACTGAAGAAACATGGCAGTGCAACATGGTGGCCTCCATGGAAGAGGACCTGTACCCTCTGTAAATGTTAAGGGCTCATTCTAAGATGATGAAAACACAATGATTCTTAGTGTCAGGTGATCATAGGCAAATAAACACATACATACTTATGAATATTATATTCCATTCATGCCGTATTCTGCCATTTGATACCCCTAAATCTTACACACTGGACCTTTAAAATATACAAAGGTATAGAGGGGCAGCAATCCCTTTTAATTTCAGAAACCCAGGATCCTACACCTCCAACTCACAAACTGATAATGTTGGTAAATGCTCACATCCTTCAAACTCTTCATTTCAATCTAGCAATGCAATTGTGCAGTTAAACATTTGTACTCTTTAGGCCTAAAGCTGTGCTCGTTATATCAGATTTCGCGTTTGAGTATCTGACTTGCATTCACATCAAGATCCAAGTCGTAATCGTGACTAGAAACTTATTTCTCTGAAAGCTCTTTTTTCCTTTCCGATACCTGAGTTTTGCATACCAGCCGATACCATTGCATTTAAAATATACATATTATCAATTTTAACAGCTGTATACTACTAAACCATATGCTTACCATAGCATATCGAGAGTGAACGGGGTGAACAGTAATCAGCAACCATGAGGCCTGAGGACGAAGTGCTGAAGCAGGTCAGGTCGCCGCAGACCCCCAAAAGGGTGTCCTCTTGAGGAGAAGATGATGCTGGTGTTGACAAAGCCATTTCCTGACCAGCAAACCACGGTGCATTTTCCACCCTGAAGTTTTCTCCGTGTCTGATGAGGTGCTACTCTACAGAAGGAACGTCTGGGTTGCCCTGGTGGTCGACCTCAACACGGCGTCTGGTAGCTCCTCTCTACAGCTCCATCGATGGCTCCGTCTGAGACTATGGAGAGAGCTGAGACCGTGAAGCTGAAGTCTGAGCTCAGGTCCATAGAGCGGCTCATTGAGGAACTCCTTCAGCGGCAATCGGATCTGTGTTCCCGGCTGGCACGTCTTGAGCCCTCGGTTGATCGGCCCTCCGCTGCTCCTCCTGATGTCCCCGACCCGTCCTCATCTCAGTCCCCCACCTGGTCCTCGACAGTAAAAGGCACCAAGCGTCTCTCCCTTCCCCTCTATGACCCACCTGATGTTGGCATCACGCTCAGTAATTTCTTTTTACCGCTCGCCGAGCTTGAGATGCCCGACCCCGCACCTCCTCAGTCTGCTCACAGAACAATCTTGGCCCAGCCGGCTTCGAGAAAGCGCCATGCACCTGCCACTTCCACCTCTCCTCCGGACTCCCTGACAGTAAAGCGGCCTCGTCTGTCACTCACCGACACGGAGTCTCCCGTGTCAGCACCGGGGTCCTCCGTTCCTCCACCTGTTGCTGTGCAGGCTACAGACCAGGTGCGCAACCACGCAGGCTCCTCCCCGACTGTGACCAGCTCGTTACCTATTGGTCATCACATGAGATCAAAGCTTGCCGTCTACAGTGATGACCTCCGTACTGCTCGCCCGGAGATTTTAATTGTAGGCGATTCGATTGTAAGATTTGTAAAGCTCCCTGGAGCTATAACCTACTGCCTCTCTGGAGGTAAAACGGCTGATCTTATTGAACTGATTCCTGTTCTCCTGGATATTCATCCCTCTGTTCACACTGTGATTTCGCACTCTGGCACAAATGACGTCATGTCCAGGCATTCAATCAAACTCCACTACGACCTCGAGTCTCTGGCCACTACAGTTGAAAGTCTGGGGAGGAGGTTTATTTTATCTGGTCCCACCCCCTCTCTATCAAAGAGCTCTGAGCGTTTTAGCCGTCTCTTTAGTCTGCACCAATGGATGGAAAATTTTACTACTGCCACTGGTCTTGGTTTTATCAGCCATTTTGACTCCTTTTGGACAAAGTGGGATCTGTTTAAGTATGATGGGCTACATCTTAACAGGAAAGGAACTGGTATACTGACCCATAATCTCATCAACTTCATTGCTTTTAACATCAATTGATGTTCTGTCCAGCAGGACCCTGCCCAGATCACTGGCTCCATCTCACACAGCCCTGTCTCTGACATCGCGGGTCCTGCTGCTGGTGCTGCTGCTGCAGCTGCTGTTGCCAATACTGTTATTGCTGCTGCTCCTAATGCTGATGCTGATCCAGTCCACTTTTCTATTTTTTCTACTCCTTTTAGGCTAGCCAATGGGCAGCAGATTATCCCCGCCTCCCCCTCGTGGGTTGAGCATGCTACTGCTATGTCCCTTCCAATTTCAGTTCGTGTCACCAACAGGCTCCATCACCCTAAGGCCATTAGAGGTAGAGTTAACTCTCTGCTGACTAGTCTAGCTGCGTCGTCTAGCACTGGTCCTGGTGAAAGCAGCATCTCTATGGGGCTCCTTAATGTCCGCTCACTTTCCAACAAGGGTCAGATCATCCATGACCTAGTGAATGACCACAAATTTGACTTTTTCTGCTTAACTGAGACGTGGCAGCAGCCCAATGATTACACTGAACTCAACCTGTGTACTCCACATGGTTTTATCTACTCCTGCCAAGCCCGTACCTCCGGACGTGGGGGCGGTCTGGCGATATTATACAATAAAAAATATAAGGTTTCCCCTGTCCCTCTCACTCCCCACACAACATTTGAATCTACTGCACTGAAAATTCATGGATCCACTCCCACTATCTTAGCAGTTATCTACCGTCCACCTAAACAAAATTCTGGTTTTATAAATGATTCCTCTAATTTTGTCTCCATTTTATGCTCTCTCTCACCCAACATCATACTGCTAGGGGACTTTAATATTCATATGGACAACAACGATAGTTCCTTCACAAAAGACTTCACATCCTGCCTGGACAGCTTTGGCTTGCATCAACTTATCGACACTCCCACCCACTCAAGAGGACATATTCTGGATCTCATCTGTTGGACTGGTGTATCACCACTCAAATACATTATATCTGATTTTCCCCTGTCAGATCACAAGCTTGTGTCCTTCACCATTAACCTACCGCTATCCAAATTGAAAACCCCCCGCTGTATTACATTTAGAAACATCAAGAACATCAATACATCAACTCTCTTGGCCGCTGTAAATTCTCTACCAAGCACGAACCACTTAACCACACCTGAGGATCTGATATCTCACTATAACTATGAACTCAACAACCTCCTGGATACACTGGCGCCACTAAAAACCCGGTCAGTTACCTTCACACGCTCTGCCCCCTGGTACACTCCCGAACTCCATAGGCTCAAAACTGAAGGTCGCCGACTGGAACGCCTTTCAAGAAAAACAGGTCTCACTGTCCACAATAGCATGTTCCACAACCACCTACTGAAATATAAAGATGCCATTGCCAAGGCCAAAACGGACTACTATGCTTCTGTTATTGGTTCTGCTGAAGGAAACTCACGCACTCTGTTCACCACACTCAACAATATGTTGCGGCCCCCTGACATCTTTGCCCCTCACATGTATTCTAATTCCCTCTGCAATAAATTTATTGACTTTTTCACCGGTAAAATTGTTAGTATTCATAAGCAACTGCCATCTCCATGCATAAGCACTGACTGCAAGTACTGCTCTATTCCTGCTCCACCTCCTATATCCTCACTGTCTAATTTTGATCTCCCTTCCCCTGCAGAAATATCCACCATCATACAGAAATCCAAGTCCTCCACCTGCAGTCTTGACCCTCTGCCTACTAACCTGGTTAAACTCTGTCTCCCTTCTCTTCTTCCACTCATTACCGGCATCTTACACTCCTCCCTCTCCTCTGGCTCAGTTCCACCCCCCCTCAAATTAGCAATAATCACTCCGATACTCAAAAAACCTGGCCTGGACCCCAATGACCTCAATAATTTTCGACCAATCTCAAACCTTCCGTTTCTGTCCAAAATCCTGGAAAAAGTGGTTACTGCACAGGTTCATAATCACCTCACTCGCAATACCCTCTATGAACAGTTCCAATCTGGTTTCCGTCCCCATCACAGTACTGAAACAGCTCTGGCAAAGATCACCAACGACCTTCTCATGGCAGCAGACTCTGGACATCTTACCATACTCATCCTCCTTGACCTCACTGCAGCCTTCGACACAATCTCCCATAGCATCCTCCTCAACCGCCTAACTTCCATTGGACTAACTCAAACCACTCTCTCCTGGTTCACCTCTTACCTCTCCGGTCGCACACAGTCTGTACAGCTGAAGAACTTCCATTCCCAACCTTCCCCAATCACTTGTGGTGTGCCACAGGGCTCTGTCCTTGGCCCCCCTCCTGTTTATCATCTACCTACTCCCTCTCGGCAATATCTTCAGGAAGCACGGTCTCAATTTTCATTGCTATGCAGACGACACTCAGCTGTATCTCACCTGCAAACCTGGCACCGTTCTTCCTCCACCCCCCCTCCTTGACTGTCTCCAAGATGTTAAAACTTGGTTTTCTCACAACTTTCTCAAACTCAACGGAAATAAA
>JAJHUR010079399.1:0-11288 GCA_027495735.1 Lutjanus campechanus
GATAACCAGCGCTAGTGTTGTGGTTATCGCCTCCTGTTCTTCATCTTTGTTCTCCTCATCATCACTATCATCACCATTATCCCATAACATCCAACATCATCACTACTCTTCATTGGCATTCTTTTTAATCTAAGATCCTCAAATCGTCCTCTTCTTCATTGTTTCCTTTCACTGTCTCATCATCATCTTCATCATCACTATCATAGAGACAGCATCTCCACCATCAGCATTACACTCTGAGAAATAATGGTTCTAAAAGGGTTCTTTTCTGCTTCTAAAGAAACCTTTTTTTTAACGAGAGGGTTCCTCAACTGTTCTTTGTAAGACAAGGGGTTCCATGGAGAGCTTCCTTTTGGGAGAAAGTGTTCTTTTTCTTTAAGGATTGTTGAAATCTGTTTTGTGCAAAAGTGTTCTCGACAGAACCCCCTGTGCGGGTGCTAGATAAAACTGTTGGAATATAAAAGGGTTCTCAGTAAAACCCCCTTGGTGGGTTCTCGTTAGCACCCACAGTGGGCTCTGGGTGGAACCATTACACCACTGAAGGGTCTCACAGGTGGTTCTGGGTGGAACCTTTCACATATGGTTCCAAGTATAACCTTTTATATTGGGTTCTAGGGTAAAAAGGCTCCCAAGTGGATCCTAAAATGTTCTACCAGGAACCTAAAAGGGCTTTCAAGCTGGTTCTAGTAGCACCTTTACTTCTAAGAGTGTATCATTACCACTGTCATCATCATCTTTACAGTGTTCTTCCTCACCATCAACATCATCATCATCAATACTGTAAAGCACCAGACTGATATATCGGTCGGCCGATCTTATCGGCCCGATTTTGGCCAAGTACAACTATTTTTTGTTGTTTTTTAGTTGTATAGGCAGCATTTTCTGTCTATTTGATGCTTTTTCTTGAACGTTTACTGTTTCATCGCCCTGATGTCACTCTTGATTTTACATATAACGAATATCAGCCGATATGTTGAATAATAATGTTTTCAGATCACTGACATAATGAAACACCTGCTGTAGAGTATTGATTAGTTCCACAGGGCCTTGTAGCGGACACACTTCTATAACTGATCTGTTTACTATCACACGCTTTAATGTTTTGTGGAAATCATTTTAGGGACAGTTCACACCAAAATCAAAAATACCTTTACTCCGCCTTGTAGTGCCATCATATATTCTTAAACTGTGGTAGCTGCACCACTGGCGCTACGTGAGCCCCCTCTAGTGGTATGCAGAAGAATGTCGGGAATATAATTTTTAAATTAAATAAATTAATTAAAAACATAATATTATCAAAATACCACAAAGTTTCAAATGAAAACATGAGATCACTGAAATGTAATTTAAAATTGTCGTGATGATGATGCACGTGGCGCGTACATGTGTCGTCCACAATAACTGGTGGTTACGAGCTAAACTGTGATGGCAACATAGTTAGTGAAGGTAAAAAGAAGAGACTGAAAATATACAATATACAAAATATACAAATACTGCACTAGTGACTCCCAGTGAGAACTATTACAAAGAGAGTTAGAGAATAAATCAGGCAGCCGTGTTAAACGTTGCACCAAATGGCGCAAAACAGTGAGGAGGTGCTTGGTTGGCTCAATATTTTCTGAGGTGGTACGCAGCATAAAAAGTTTGAGAAACACTTAAGTAGACTGTTTTGGTGTGAGCAGCAGCGTTTTGAAGATCGCGGCAGCAAAGATGTCTGCTTTCTAGAGACAAATTTCCAGAAATATCTAAACAAAATAAATCCCCAGACCTTGAAGTGAGCAGTTTCATGTAAGAACGATTTTTTTCCTTTGTAAAAAATCTGCTGGAACTACTTTCTGTCTACCAGAACTGTATTGTTGATTTTGGGGTGAACTGGCCCTTTAAATAAGATACAAGTAAAGATATTCCATTTTGAGAAACAAGTCAAAATGTCCACAATAAAGTTGAAACACTGTCATGAAAAATGTCAAAATGGTATCCTCAAGATTTTGACTTTATTCTCAAAATGAAAAATATATTTTAAAAACTTACCTGTCTCATATTTTCCTTCATATCATAATTTTTTTTAATCCTTAATATTGGCATCAACATCTGCCCCAAAAATCCAGTATCAGTTGGGCTCCACTACTATCATAATTACCATCTTAATTATCAAGTTCACCTTCACCATTTTTGTCAGTATTAACATTAAACTGTCTTCATTCCTGCCATCATCATCATCATCATTAGTATCATTATCATCATCATCTTCATTACCACCAGCCATTATCAGAGTATTTCCTTTCCTCGGGCTGCAGCCTCTGAACCAGACATTATTGAATGCTTTTCACCGCCTGCTCTTTGATCTCCACTTCAAGCCTGGCTGATCACCAGCACATCATCTTAGAAAGACCTTTACATCCCACTAACGTCAATTTCCACACACACAAACACACACATATCGCCACTCCCACGCCCCCCCTGCACCTTAAGTGACAAAACAAAGCTGAAATCTAGGTCAAACGGTGATCTATTCAAGACCATCACCCCGAGGTAAGAAAAAAAAAATCACATGATGTGACAGGAGGTCAGTTATGAAGTCGGCCGCTCTTTTCTTACCTTCCACCACCCCACAAAGAAACTGCTTCTTCTCCTCCATCCTGTCCGGTCCGGTCCTGTCCTGTCCTGTCCTCCGCCCCGCTGCCTCCCTCCGCGTCCAGTGGGCCCCTGACGAGCGAGGCAAGACGAGATGCTCTCCCCGTCTGTCAGCTCAGATACCGGGGATATTCTTCATGCTTCTCCTCGGTCTGCCTCCACCTCCTCCTCCTCCTCTCGCTCTCCGTCTCTCCCTACATCACTGGAGCTGTCGTGGTGCGTTCACGTGCACGGCGGAAGCTCCTGCTTTCAGCTACTTGACCTAATAACAAAAGTGACCCCGCAAAGGAGGTCGTTTTTGGTGGCAGAGATCATTCAGCTCAGCTATGATAAAGATAAACCTAACACACATTATGCTGTGGCGACTTTTGTATTAATGTTGTTCTTTAATATAATATAAATTAAAAAAAAAAGAAGCTAATAATAACTTCATGTGTATGGCGTTACTAAAAATATTTGCATTCATTGAGAATAAAACTGCAGACTGAAACAATGAAATGTGATAAAAACAAAAGAGACAACATAAATAAACACATTTTTTTTAAAAAGTAGAACTAAAAGTAGAATTAAACAGTTAAATATTAATATGTATATATTTAATTGAGAAAATGGAGAAAACTCATTTTCACACACAAAAAAATCAGTGAGCTGTCTAAGCTGAAACCATTAGTCTAAATCATAATTAAAATTAAACATTATTAAAAATGTAAGGATGCCAAAAAAGTCACAAAATGTCAAGGTTCAATAATAACACAATAAAAAAAAGCCCATGATACGATATCCATGCAATATTAAAAAACGTTCTTAATGAAATAATAAATGTGCAGCACCCTTTTTTGCACAAAATTTGTTTTTCTTTTTAACTCATGAAGTGCCTCTGCTTTCCTTCTTCGATAAAATTAAAAATTAAAAATTAAAAAAACCTGGTAATGACCCAAGCATGTGCAAAATTGCATGCATTGCATGTTTTGTCTTTGGCAATGGATGTTTTAATAATTTATGTACAATTGCAAAACATGCAGTGGTCAGTAGCAGCCCATATATATAAAATATGTATATATAAAATAATTTAATTAATTATTTAAACATGTATTATCACAGTAGATATCATCCTGGTCCAGTACAGCATTGAGACTTTTTAAAAAATGTGATATTGCAATATTATATATATTGTTGCATCCCTGGAAATTATGACAGGCTACCGCTTTGTCAATTGTAATACTTCTGTCACAAGTTTCCAGTAGACTAGTTGCTCAGCAGACATTTTGACATATCAGACCAGAAAACTTAGAGGTGTATTTATGATTTTTTGCATTCCACTTAGCGGAGCTCCTTCAAATGTGCAGGCTGGTTCATCTTATTAGAACTGAGCAACAATTACTGTTATTAACCTGTGTTTTTCCTGCTTTGACCAGTCAAAATGTCTGCTGTGCAACCAGTTGAATTTTTGTTTGTGCTATGGGAAAATAAACAAAAAACATCTTGAGGAAATGACACATTTTGATATGGCATAATGGAACAGAACCAGCCTTAATGGTATTAATTTATTACACCTGTGTTTTTTTCTGCTGTCAATCCTAAAGGATGCATTATCCGATTTTGACCAGCAGGGGGCAGCAGAACCAAAAGACAAAAGCTAGCTAACAGCCAGCATCAATACTTAGCTTACACACAACAACATTAGCATGTTGCTGAAGTTTGTGGCAACCTGACAAAACGTAAGTCCAATATTAACTTTCTAAATTCTGTATTCACTGCCTTATATCTGCTTCCTCCTCAACTACTGAGGAAAATATGTTTGGTCACTGTAGCTTAATCTTTGCTAACGATACTACGTTAAAAAGTGTATAATTTAATTAAGAGTTTATCTATTAAAGATACATAACGTCAAACATAGACAGTAGAAACATTTTTTGTGACCACATAAAATTTAGCGTTCAAAACAATAAGATTTTAAATGGAAGAATGCTGTTGTTAGTATCTTTTTGAAAAATATAAACACAAATATCTGCTATGAATAAACTGTAGTTCAGCATATCAACTACATACAATATAAATCCAATATTGTTTCACACATTTATTTTTTTCCCCCACCACTACACGCCCCCGTCAAATAAAATGCCAACATGCTCGCTCATTTTCCGTCTCCATTTTTCGTTACAGTGTTTTTTTTCCCCCCCTACATAATTCAGATTTTCCGGGTAGCCGTGAAGGCAGCATCTGCCTCCGCTCCCAGTCTCCGGTCCGCACAGGCGCACAGGCTCCTGCAAGCAAGAAAAGCAAGGTGTGTGCTAGTGTGTGTGTAATAAATAATAATCCCAAAATAAATAAATAACAAAATAGTAAATAATGCCCATTTTGTAACTTAAAGCCTCATTTATCATATGTGAATCATGAGGCCAATTTTTTGAGATGTAGGTGTGGTGGCTAAAATGATCTTTATCAGTTCTCTGGATGCTTCCAGGACACTGTTTCGGTTTTGTTTCAAGACTCAGACTTCAGAATTATAGACCTAAAACTATGAGTGTGTCTTTTAAAGACTGAGGTTACTATGCCGTCTTACTTTCTTCCCTTTTTATTATAATACACATAAAACCCCTTTTCCCCCTCACTATTGCACACTTTCAAAAGAACTGATTTGTGAGATGTGTTTGAGTACATTTACGGCAGGTTATCTGTATTATATCTCTGTACTTTTACTATGGTATCATTGTGAAATAACAGGCTGCTGTATAAATCAGGCTCTGAGCACCCCTTGCTGGAATTAAATTAAATTGCACCACCACCACAGAGGCTGAATGGATAGTTGGTCTGGTTTATTTCTCATAGTGGAAACCAGTTTGTTTGTTCACTTGTGCTATTTACTGTAGAAGAGAATTCAAACCAGACGAACACTGATTGATTTCACTGACGTTCAAGCAGACTGAATTATTCCCCCTAGGCAACATAAACCTGTTTGCTCACCACATGTATCAACTTGAGAGCATAAATGCAGGTCATATGTAGACAAGCAAGTATGTTGAGGATATGAAGGTATGTATACAGTAAGTCGCCCATGAACTTTCAAGATGTCCCTGAGAAGAATGTGGTATAACTGGGTACTTCGCAGATGTGAAAATATGCAACAGAAGCGAGATGTGCTGACAAGATGTCTGTACATGCTGGCAAAACCATCTTGAAACAAACCAAAACAAATGGGCAGCTGATCTGATGCCTTTAATATTTTACTTTACAGTGTTTTGGAAAGTTGCTTTGTCTGTGTTGGCAGAAAAAAAAAGTCTCCAAGCAACTTAGATGGTAGCACGTACGTACTCATGATTTCACAAGAAACTAGAAACGATTTTGAACATTTAGCCAGGGACATGAGCTGGCCATGCTCAGGGTAAAGATTTCTCACCTAGAAAAGCTCCTTGATAAAAATAAATAAATAATAAGTAACCTCAGCTCAGAGCACCAAGACTACATGTCCAGGAAGAAGATGTTTCTCAGATGGATCGTGATCAAAAAGCATGATGAAAAACTTTTATCAGGAAGAGGGAAACAACAATATTAGATAACATGTTGCGTAACTAGATTGACTGACTGAAAAAATCAGTTGATACACAAAACAAAATCTTTCCTTAATTGTGAAACTTGTGTCTGTCTGTCGTCCCGTGATTTGTGATGTGATGTTTCCTGAAGGCACCGTTTCACATGAAAAACGAGCTAATGTTGAACTAGAATGTGCAAAGGAAGTGCAGGGATGTTTGTGGAACTGTAAAGTTGTGTTGGCAAAGTCTCACGGTGTGGAGACAAAACCTGTCATGGAATATCTGGGGCTGGTTTCACAAAGATTGACTTTGACTGTGGCTTAGATACACCAGAGATTCAGACTTCTGATCAACGTTAAAACTCATCCGTTGCACAGAGCAGTTTAATTCTTGACTATCTTCAGTCAGACTCTGACACAATGAATTTACCCCAGCAGAAAATATGGAGGAATTCAACAAGATACAAGGACATTTTGCTTGGACAGTTTAGCGAGGAGTGTAACAATACAACAACAACAACAACAACAACAAAAATCCGATATGGAAAAAAGTTACAATAACAGTAAACAGTGTTAATCCCACCATGGAGAGGCAGAGCATTATTAAATTGTTTTTTGTTGTTGGGTGCCACTGATCAGTTGTTGGCGCTGTTCGTTACCATGGTAACATGGGTCTTAAGCCTGAGTCAGCCTGGAGGAAAAGTGTCAACTTGTTTTGGCTTAAAGATAGTCAGTCTTTACTTTTGTGAAATGGTCTAACTTCTGTCTCTGTGAAACCGGCCCCTGGTGAACACACAGTAACTTTTTTGTGGCCATGTCGAATCCTGCTTCCATCCCCTACATTCCCATACATCCCCTACAACAGGAAACATCCTCAGTAGTAGCGTTAGTTTTTATTAAAAGGTTCCTGAAAAAGTTTTACGGTAAAGAGAGCTTTTGTGTAAAGTGCAGAACTTGTGCTTGTAGGAATATTTGATCACTTTTTTATGAAGGGACCTAAACCAGAAAAAAACACATGCATTTATTCCCTTATTTGTATCAAGTCCTGTGTTTGTTTCAGCTGCAGAAGGACTCGACCCACGAGAAGTGTGCACAAACATGGTGAGTCTAGAACAGACAGAGGAAGTGGAAACACACCGTTCACAGACCGTTCTTCAGTCAGGTAATTAAACCTCTTCAGCGTCCTTAAGCACGACAGTGAATTCCCTGCAGCTTCAGGGGAATCCTGTGGCCTGAACTTGACCTCTGACCTCCCACTTCATGAGAGCAGGAGAGGAGCTCTCCTCTCGTAAGCAGTGGTGCTGCCTCAAGGATATGAACGGGCGTGAAAGTGCACCAATATATCGGTCAGATCAGATTTACTCAGAACGTGTTGTATCATTTACAGCGAAGAGACTGAATCTTATTTGTTTTATTCTGGTTTTATTTACCTTTCACACAGTTTCCTTGATGGATATACTGATACTGAAGACGTGTTCACAGTTACACACAGTGTTTGACACCATAATACACACAGTATGTCACATCAGATTATGAAGCATTGCCAAACAATATCATTAAACAGTGAAAATATAATAATGTGTTGCTGGTAAATTGATCAGGAATCATAGATATACTGTATAACTTAATACATTATATTTAGTGTGTTTCAGCGCGTCTGTAGTTCATAAGGAGCTGATTTAACTCCTAACCTCTGCGCAGAGCATCGAGATGACATGTCCAGGAAGAAGATGTTTCTCAGATGGATCATGATAAAAAAGCATGATCAAAACTATTTAACAGGAAGAGAAACAACAATGTTATATCACATTTTGTAGATGAACTGTAAGTGAAGAAAAAACAATCAGCTGATATACAAAAAGAAACCAAAACAAATTCAAGTCAAGATGAGATAGAGGACTATTCAGTGCGATAATAATTGTAGTTATGTTCAGTTTGACACATCAAAGGCCGAACAGTCACTTTGGTCTTTGTTTTAGAGCTACACCTGTAAGAGGGAGGCAGGGAAAATCCCTCGGCACATGCGGCTCTGCTTCCTCTAAGCGTAGCGCTCGAGAGGGAGATGAATAGCGGGTTAATCATTACTCCATACACACAAGTAGTTTCAACAATATGAAAAGACCGACAGGGAATTATTCTAAAGTGAGTCACTGTGAAAGTAACATGACATTTGCAAAGAGGAAGACATTTCATTAAAGTAAGTGTTACTTTTATTCAATTTTGGTGAAAATGACGGTGTAACAACTTTGATTGTAACGAAAAAAAAGAAACTAAAGAAAAGAAAAACTAAAGAAACTAAGTAGGAAAAATTAGGATGTGATCTTTTACCTTATCTTTTGCATTTTCAGTTGCTTTTATTGTTTAATCTTATTCATTTATAATGTTTTATTACTGTATTTAATGTTTAATTGCTTATTTTTCTTGATATTTATATTATATTATACTTTAGAAACATAAATGATTCCTGTTGTTGTTCTTATCCTGTGAAGCGTTATGTAAATAAATGTTTTTATTGTTATTATTGTAAATACAGAACATTAATTACGTGCAAAATTAATAAAAACAATATCTACAGTGTGATCTTGCTTTAAAGAAATGTGATGGGTGAAAACTTAAAACTTATTGAACAATATTCTTCCATTAAAACATGCGTCATAACACGAAATGATCAAAAGAACAGTTCAAGTGAAAGTAAAAGTTAATGACGTTAATGAGGGTTGATGCAAATTGGCACTCTTACTCATGAGAACCGGTCACTCTTGATGACACAAAAGACACCGTTCTGCGCTACGTAGCGCGACACAAACAAGAAGAAGCTCGCAGAGTCGAACAGGTTGGGTTTGACAGGATCTGCATACCTTTCCGATCAGTGCCTTTCAAAGAGAAAAGCATGAAGACAGCAAAATTGTCAGGTTGAGCTTCTACTTCCTGATTCTTTCGCCAAGGCCGTCTTTGTCACTGAAGAGTGTTTAACTACACCCACGACTGAGGACTGACAGGCTGACACGCTCATCGGCGAAGAACCGATAACCATCAAAGTACTTTAGTACTCAGCTGCTGTACAAGCAGAACACAGTGAAAGCACCGACAGTTCAGGGCTGAAAGAGGTTACACAGATAATGGTAAGTAAAATCAATTAGTGCTATATTTTGCAGGGAAATCTGTATCTATAATATGACACATATCCGCATGGATTTATTAAAAAAAGATTAATGGAATTGGTTCACACATTTAAGAAGAAATGTATTGTCTTTAATGCATTTTTCAAAGGTGTGACTCATGGATTATAGGCTGATCATCTTCGTCCTCACAGGTCAGTGCGTCTTCTTTGATTGTTCTGGATTTTTGTCCTTTTAAAGTAATCGATTGACTGGTCATTGTGTTATATTTACTCTGATAGAGTATATCTGCTTTTATTTACTCTTTTTGAGTACATTTGATAGAGATTGTATTTACTCTGGTAGAGTATTTTATGCTGTATATTCATCTCATATTTCTTTTTTTGGTTTTGTTTTGTTGTTATGTCTTTGTATGGTTGTCTGAGCTCACACCAAGACAAATTACAATCAATTCTTCATTGAGATGGTAAAATATTATTGAATCTTGAATCTTAATTCCACTTTAAGCAGTGCTACATATAGGTATTTATGCATGAAGGGGAACACTGTAAAAAAAAGTTGAGAAAATTAATCATTTCAAGGCAACTGTCTTCAATAGATTTTTTTTTTATTTTCAGTCAAACTTTTAAAATAAACTTCACAAAGTTTTGCTGACCTACAATCTTTTGTTATGATAATTTACTTTCCTTCTTTAGAGAAACTTGTTCACAGTGAGCTACGCGCCTAATCTGTCATTATTTGGGTGCTGGAAAATTAAATGTTTGCAATTGAAAATATAAAATCTTCAACCATTATTCGCTTTCAATTCAATGAGTTTACTCAACAATTCTTGAAATACTATTTTTTGTTGTTGTTTTAACTTAAAGATTAA
Organism: Lutjanus campechanus; assembly: GCA_027495735.1. Lineage (NCBI taxonomy): Eukaryota > Metazoa > Chordata > Actinopteri > Lutjaniformes > Lutjanidae > Lutjanus > Lutjanus campechanus. The sequence goes on from JAJHUR010079399.1 coordinate 10,154, forward strand.
AGCTTATCCAAAGAAGAAGAGAAGAAGAGTCTGAGTTGGGTCAAAAATATATATAAAAAAGAAAAAGTTGCCATGAAATTTAGACTGTTCTTAACTTTTTAAGATCTTTATATAACAGAAACTGCATAAAATGACTGAAGTAATTATTATTTGAATGCTTTTTAATTGACAGCATATATAAATTTATGTTATATTTCTGTAGGGTGACGAGTGATGAGTTATAAATAACGTACAGTGGTAAAGAAACTCAATGAATCAATAATACAATAGAAAGAGAAAAGGGTGTTCACTGTTTGAACATTGCAAATGTAACCAGAGACCCAGTCAAACATATTTCTTCGCTGATGTTTTCTGCTCGGGTCGTTGAACTGGTTCTTGTTTTAATTTTAAAAATTTTTTTTATTTGAATCATCAGTGGTTGACAGTCGTCACTGATTTACTGAGACGGTCTGAAACTCGATCTGGCTCAAGCTGCGGTGGTGAAATTGTTAAGGCATCAGTCAGTGAACGCAGCACAAAAACATCTGAATTCCTTACAAAGGGCTGTTTGCTGTCAAAACACTCATCGATGAGGAAGAAGCTTTGTAAAAACCCGTGGTAATGTTGTTGAATCCACTTGATGCATAGTGCTCCATCATGTTCATAAAACAACATAGAAAGTCTACATAGTTTATATGAAAGTAATTAATTTAAAACTGAATATGCTTTGTTTCAGGAGCACTGGCCAGTGTTGCCTCTGCCCAAACTCGTCAGTACTTCTTTGAAGCTACACCACAGAACTGGACTCAAGCTCAGAGTGTCTGCAGACAGGTCTACTCTGACCTGGCCACCATAGAAAGCATAGCTGACGTCAACGCTGTTCTCAGCACCACATCGAACTACTCAGGCAAGTTCTCAATACTGGAATCATACACATAACAGCACAGTTTGGAGAAGCGGCAGAAGTACCAGCTCAGAGGCAAAGCAATGAAATGTTGTGGACAGGGTCGGCAGCAAAACATATTTTAGCCACCTGAAAAAGTGGCCCATTATAAGGCTTAATAAGGCCTCTGAGGGTTTAATGAGGAGATGAGGAGACTTGAATCTCCACACTCCTCCTCTTTTAGTGCAAGGCGCTGTTTTATACAGTTTAATG
>JAJHUR010079402.1:0-12639 GCA_027495735.1 Lutjanus campechanus
AGCAAAGCTGGTCACATGTATCACATATTTACTTTGTAGCAGGTCCAGCTCCAAATGGAGTTTAATGGAGTTTAAATCTAAACATTTTCAATTTTTTAAGATTTATTTGAGTGCTTTCCAGTTTGGATCTGCTCTACAGATACATGTACAGATGCTTACAAAGTTTTTAAAAGATACTCTAATGTAAAATGGCTTTGTCCTGTAGCGTAGACAGTGGTGGACTCAGGCTATCTCAGGGGCACCAAAAACGGGCACCAGCTGTATGTGGTGGGGCACCAGTGCGCCTAAAGTCATGAGGCATTTACTTCGTTCAGGACATCTGGTCACTTTATAAAAAGTGCTGAATTTTCCCGTTAATGTCACACACTCTTGTGTTTTTTACAGATCCCGAGGTGAGCTGACGTCCTGTTGCGTCCGTCTGTCCAGCTCTAAAGTGTTCAGAGGAAACTCCTGACTGAGAAACACAAAATGTCTGCTGCTAACATCAGCCCGCTGCTCCTCGCCCTCCTCTTCCTCCTCTTACCCACGGTAAGCTCATTTAAATTGTTTTTTTTCTGTACCTTTAAAAGATAAAATGACTAATCCAGCTTCAGTTTCTGTGTGTATGAGTCAGCAGACTTGTGTACGTGCAGCTAAAATGATCCACATGCAAAAAGCAACAGGTGGCACTGAATAATGTGAATAAATGCAGCAAACAGGGGTTGAGTTCTCATCTTCATGCACTTGTACAGTCATTCACGTAGTTAAAGTAACCATATGGAGTGTCAGCATCAATAATTCATTGATCAGTGTGGTGCAGGAACGATGGGTAAAGATGCATTCTCATTATTTATTCATTGTTCATTCAACATAATTCCTGTCTGGTAAATCTGTGAGGAGGAGTAGGAAGAGGTCCTCATTACCTCTCCTCTCCTCTCCTCTCCTCTCCTCTCCTCTCCTCTCCTCTCCTCTCCTCTCCTCTCCTCCGTTAACTGTGAGTCATCACCCTCAAGCTGAAGTGTCGTCTGAGAAACTGGATGAGGTTTAGAGAAGATGGTGGATGACATGATATGTTAGGGTTTGTACACAACATACACACTTAGAAATAAGGGTTCCACCTGAGGGGCTAAGGTTTTACTTAGAACCATTTGCTTCTGAAGAACCCTTTTTTGAAGAATGAGGTTTGTCCAACAATATAAAAGAGTTCTCATCCTGGTGGGTTCAAATAAAAAGATTTCTGGTGGAACTCCCTCAGTTAGTTCTGATTAGCACCCTTAGAAGGTGGAAAGATTCTGCATAGAACCCCCAAAGAGGGTTCTGATTGGAGCCATTTAGTAGATAAAGCACTTGGAATAAGCTCCTTGGAATATAAAAAGTTATTGGTAGAAAACTTCAGGTAGGTTCTAGAAAAAACACTTGGAATGCAAAACGGTTCTCAGTGGACCCCCTTGGGTGGGTTGTAGATAGAGCATTTGGCATATAAAAGGATTCTTGGTAGAACCACCTGGATGGATTCTAGATAAAACCCTTAGAATATAAAAGGGTTCTCAGTAGAGCCCCTTGGTTGGTTCTAGATAAAGCACTTGGAATATAAAAGGGTTCCTGGTGGAACTTGTTAGCACCCTTAGAAGGTGGAAAGATTTTGGAGAAAATCCCAGAAAGGGTTGTTGAATTCCTTGAAGAATTCCTTCATCAAGGGTTCTTTGAACCATAATATAAGAGGTTTCTCAGTAGAACCCCCTGGTTGGGTTGTAGATAAAACACTTGGAATATAAAACAGTTCCTGGTGGAACCCCCACAGTGGGTTGTTATTAGCACCCTCAGAAGGTGGAAACATTCTGGAAAGAACCTTCAGTTCTTCTTGGACCAATTTGGTAGATAAAACACTTGAAATAAAGTCCTTAGGATGTAAAAGGTTATTGGTAGAACCCACTGGGTGGGTTCTAGATGAAGCATTGGAATATAAAAGGGTTCTTGGTCGAACCACCTGTGTGGGTTCTTGATAAAATCCTTGGAATATTAAAGGGATTCTCCGTAGAACCCCCTGGCTTATGTCTAGATAAAGCACTTGGTGGAACTCCCCTGAGGGGTTCTTGTCAGCACCCTTAGAACGTGGAAAGATTCTGATAGAGCCCCGAAAGAACGTTCTGGTAGGACCCATTACACCATAGGACGGTTCTCCTTTAGAACCTCTCATGGGGGATCCTGGGTGAAACTTTTCACAGATGGTTCAAGGTACAACAGGTTTGAGGTAGAACCCTCTGAAAGGGATACCTCTATAAAAGGTTCTAGCAAAAAGGGTTCTCCTTTGGGGACAGTTAGCCCCTGTATTTCTAAGACTTTATTGTAGATGTTAAAAGTGACAAAGACAGAAACAGAAAGCTGGAAATGAAAATCACTCTCGGGACTCATCCAGCGGGTGTTTATGTGTTGATCTCTGAGGTGACGCTGACGTCTCTGCAGACCTCAACTGAGAGCATTTTCAGATATTAAACACAGATGTTTGGGTTGTTCGTGGCCAACAGCTCTTGTGTGAATGTGGAAGTCTTAAGCACTACGAGGAATTTGGTTATTACAGATCCACCATTCATCACCATCACTCCTCTGTGTGTTACCGTGGTAACATGAAACATCTTAGATACCTTTTGCTGCAACTGTGGAATTCTTTGCATTGCTGAAATAAGTTAAACGCACAAAACAAAAGATTATATGTATGTAACTTCTGAAGATGTCACTCCCAAAGAGATTACTGTAATACTGCATCATCGCCATGTCCAGTGAAAACCACTTATCTCTAAAGATAAGAAGGTAAGAAAAACTGATGTTTTTCACTTTGTTAGACATTGGCTTTGTAAATGGTTTGTTTGGCTTTAGAAATAGAATGTGTCAACCCATGAAGGAGCACTCTCTCCTTGGGTTTTATTAAAAAATTTGGAGATAAGTGGTTTTCACAGGACAGCAACGACATTTTTATTGGCGATAGCTGTGGCCAGAGGCATTATGTTTATGGGTCATCTCATTCTTGCGAACGCAATATCGCAACTAACACTCGACACCTTGGGAGAATTTCTTCAAGCTTTGCACACATGACCATTTGGACTGAAGGATGAACTGTTTAGATTTTGGTGGTCAAAGGTCATCGTAACCTCATGTCCATCCCACTTTCAGCACGATATCTCAGGAGCACTCAGGCGCATTTATTTAAAAAGATGCATGTAACAACACGTGCTGGTGGTTCACTGATGATAGAAGGTGAAATGAGTGGTTAATAAACAAGATTCAGCTCTTGTTTTTAAGCTGCTTCATCGTACACAGAGCGCCGTAACAGCATGACTGGCTGCAGACTTTACAAACCGAGTCTCTAAATCACCACAAACCACAAATGTGCTGTTGGACACTTTGCCAGAGTGCACACTTGTTTGTTTGTGCTTGTTTTTTTTTTTTGCCACTGACATGCTCAATTGTTATTCTAAATGTCAGACAGCGTTATGGAAAGGATCACTAAAGTGAGAGACCTTTTTGAAGAGTAAGATACATTTCTTTCAACCAGAAATAGCTGTCGTAAAGCTGTAACCAAACTAACCAGAATCCCTTTGCAAAAAACATCATCATCATCAGCAGCAGCAGCTTCATTCAAACTCAACAGAAACAAAGTAGAAGTCACCCAAAATGTCTTGGTTTTTCTTTCACTGCTCCAACAATCATCAACTCTGGTTTGGTTGAAATAAACTCTTCATTTATGGCCTGAAGGAGAGCGGCGCATACGGGGCAGACAGCATCTGCAGCTGCAGCCTGGGAAGAAAAGCTTTGCAGTGCGCTGATTTTGTAACTGAACAATAAGAGGACACACACTTTTACTTTACATACTAATGCAGGCTGATAAATGAGTCTGAACTGAAGAAAAAGTCAATTATTCATGTTGTACGGTCAAATCTGATTCAACTGACAAAAACCCTCAAACAATGTATATTTTAGGGTTTTCCTATTTTGATTCTGTGCTTCAAAAACCTACCAATTGCATCAATGTTAGCATCCAAAACTGTATCATATTGAAATATCACTGAACACTAAACTAAAGTAAGGACCCTGGATGTTTTAAATATTGTATGACACACACTCACACTCAGTCATGTCAGCTGACATGTATACTGTGAAGCTGATCATGCTGGGCGAATGCAGTTTGACCTAATTAAATATAGTGAAGTGATTTAGAGCAGACAGATATGGTATAATTAGTCACAGGAGGTTTTACAGCAGAGAAATAAACACAGAAGCACAAAAAAACCAAAAACAAAACGGTTCTTTAAACTTTCCAAGACTCACACAGTGTGTTTGGCTTCCAAACAACCATCATTCAAGCAACCCTGCGGCCTGCAAATTAAATTCATATGCACTTAATCTGCATTAACGATCAGTGTGCTCTGGCAGAATTCAGTGCCAAAGACGGAAGCAGAGACCTTAATATGAAGCAGTGAAGTGTGTGAGGTCATTGGAGTGGTGTGTACACTTGCGGTCCAGGTTTAAATCTCACCTTATACTGCAAGTTTTTTATATTTTAATACCTCATTTCTAATAAATCTCACTATAATGATGTAAGCATTTTATTATCATGTGATCGCTTCTGTGCGTGCATGATCGACGGACCTGCATCTTGATTGCAGCTAATCTCACATACTACTGGATTGATCAGCGTCATTTTTTGTGCGCATTCATGACCGTATGCTGACCTCTGTTATTCAGAATTTTTGAAAACCCTGAAAAAAACAAACTTTATGACTCCACAGTGACGACAGCTGTGGCCACAGGCATTATGTTTTCGGGTCATCCCGTTCTTGAGAATGCAATATCTCAATAATGCCTTGAGGGAATTTATTCAAACACAAACACAAATATTCACCACGACCCAAGGATGGACTGATTAGATTTTGGTGGTCAAAGGTCACGGTGACCTCACTAAAACACATTCTTGGACATAACTCAAGAATTCATACACTTGTGACATAATTACACACAAATATCTAATTGGATAAAATGATGAGGTGATGACGTTTTACATCCAAAAGGTCAACTTCAGTGTGACATAATGTTCAGCTCTTTATCAGTCCTCTGTCCTCCTCTGTAGAAACAGTCCCTAAGTGAAGATAACATGTTTCTCATTGGAAATTATTCACTGGAATCACACATGTATAGTACGAACTTTCATTCTGCCAAAAAATACACCAAATACATTTTATTAAATTCTTTCAAAGTTACAGGTCAAAACAGTGGAAAGTTTCTCTTTCACAACATTATGAGTGTGGACAGACATGGATGTACTGTCACTGTCAACTTTAGCTTGACTGGTTGGTGGAGACAAACAACTGTGAGGCAGTAATTCTATTTTTTTTTTTTAATTAATTTTTTTTTTTTTGACTGCTGCTCTGTTTTATATGACCGCTGACAGCTGACTTCTCACTCTTCTTAACCGGCCAGTAGGGGCCACAAATGATCAACAGTTGCTTCAGTTTGAAATCTTGTTTCAGCTCGGGACAACATATGTGGAGGTCGTGTTAATATTTGCAGAACTTTGCACATCTCTGCTGGTTGCATCTGGCAGTTGTGGTGACATTGCAGTAGGTGCTTCACCATCTGTTACTTGGTGGGAATCTGCACTTTACTGAGTGACCTCTTCTACTATGTAATTAATATTTAACCATGGCCCAAATGCCTTTTTATCTTGAAAACTTTCACAGGTGTCTCCACTTATTTTTACCTGATTAGACCTTGGGCCTGTACTTTGCATCAAGATTCATGGTTAGCGAGGTAACTTTCAGGATTAACTCTGGGTTTTCATCCTACAAAAGTGGTTTCACTTCTTGATGGGATACATCGCCATAGTAACTTGCACTGGAGCAGGTTACGTTCACGATAAGAGATCAGCTTGGACGAAAGTACCACCTACTGACCAATCAGTGCTCTTGGAAAATGTATTAAACAAGGACAAGATACTGTTGAGCTCGGTGAGAGAGAGGAGGCAAAGTGTTATTTTATTGTGTTTTTATATACTGATTTCATCCTGCAACAGAGACTGATGGAGCAGTAAAGCCTTGCACTTGCTGTACTTAACAATAAGATATGAAAGTCACCCTGCTGACTGCTTTGAATTATGCCTTTATATTTAACTTTTATTCGCTCCAAGTCCATTTTATTTCTGAATGCTGACCGACTGACTGGTGTGTTATTCTAAATGCATGTATCCATATAAAGCAGAGAGAGACGTATAATTTAATACTTTTAATCATCTGTCAGCAGATCAGATGACAAATGATCAGTAAACATATTAAATGATGTATTTCTCTCATAAATCAATTTGACAGTGCTGGGTGCAGGTGAAAGAATAAGGCTAACAGATTAATTACTTTAATGGAATACACAAATGTAATTACTCATGCTCTAACGACGGAGCAGTGATATTATGAGGTTATTAATTTATGGTTTGAACTGTTTTTAATTTGTGATTAGTGTTGTGTGTGTAGAAGAAGTGTATTCTCATTATTATTCACACAGTGATTTTCTTTTGTCAGCTGTCCCTGCTGCATCTGTCACTTGCACCTGTTTTGTTCTTAGTCTGGATTATGAGAGTTCTGATATCTTACTTCGTCATATTTGTCTAATATTATAGTTTGATCTTCACCTTCTCCTCCGAGTGGTCTTGTTCATGCTGTGATTGGTCAGATGCTGCAAACGCTGCCCTGTTTATGTGAATGCGCTCACCCTGGGTTGACTCGCTGAGCTGATAACCAGCTTTGCGTGACCGCTTTTCTTTCATTGCCTTTGTTAGGTTCAGTCAAGCCAGGCCCCTTTTCTCAATTTTGTGTACAAACTGTGCCTGACTGACATTTTAACAGCCAACCTTGTGACCAGCAACATATAGAGGATGTCATACATTTTTAGAAGTTAACCAAAAGCAGTCTGGAGGCCAAAAAGAGCAACAGGATGGAGGAAGTCTGAGCCAGCTAATGGACCACAGCACCCAGAGCTTTCCCCCCTCAACAGTGTATAAACTAAACAAACAAAGGCGTGAAAACTGCCAGGACCTCCAAACTTAAAAGAAATCAACATAGAAGATCCAAACACTAAGATGGTCAGATCGCTGCTTCATCTGAGTGAGAAACTCCAGCCTTCCTTATGTTAGGAGGCCAGAGCCGCCCGCTAATCACTCCAAACCAGGGGCACCTGAGGGAGAGGAGAAGAAGAGGAAAACACAAGAAAGGGGGGAGCTCCTGTTAGATTTGTTTCACCTGTTGAGACACGACAATTTACTGGAGTTTGAGCTGCACACAAGTTTAACTTAAGCAGAGGTTTAATCAGGTGGATTAAGAGAAAACACCTGTGTGAGTGAGCAAAACCTTTTACTTTAAGTAAAACGCCTCTCTGTCTAATCTGTGGGTAAAAGGTTTGTGTGCACTTGTTAGAGATTAATTGGTATGCAGTTTTCATATCATGACCAAAATGATCATGGTTATCAATATTATAACACACTTCAAAATAATTAAGCTTTGTAAAGACTAAAAACAAAAATAAACAAAAAATAAAACAAAAATTAAAATGAAAAATATTCTTATTTACAATCTGAGTGTGGAAATGAGGAGTGAACAATCTAAGACCTTATTTACCAAATGAATTTGACTTTCTTGTTAATATTTGGAAGATGTCTGAAATAATAAAATATAAATGATGAATCTAATTGTACTTATGCTCGTGAATTATTTTTTATGATATGTTATAATTTATTCTTGTATTCCTCTCTATGTTTGTTGTTTGTGGATTTTTATTTATTTATTTTTTTTTATGTTTTTGCCTTCTGTAAGTGTTATTGTCTAATTATATGATACATATTGGGAGAAAAAAAAGCTAAAAATACATTGTGGAAAAAAATATTATGGTATCGTTGATGTGCTGAAAATTATTCAAAAAATGCTGATACACAGAAAAGATTTCACTAAGTTTTATATCGAAAACCACAAATAAAATTAGCTGCACTACGCACTTTTTGTTTGCATAAACATTGAAACAATATCAGCCATTGGCCAACACAGACACACACTGTTGATCTTGTGTTGGACACAAGTAGGCCTGCATGCAGTGACCTTGTACACAATTTTCATAAAATGTGAATGTAAATATAAAGACAAATGGACAGTGATAGTGATTGCAATGACAGTTACTGACAAAAGTCATGTGAGTCTGAAAAGCTTCTCCTGTTGGAACATTTTTAAAATTAGCTCAACGGCTGCTGATTTCAAAATGAACAAAATATAATGCTTGCTAAAGTTTGAAACATGTTAGTGTGCAACATTGAGCGACCAGAGTCTACAACTAACGCACGTGTAACGTTACATCTGCAGAACAGTGTGCAGTGTTTTAACAACAGAATAAAACACTGAAAGCTTCAGTTTACATGACGAGCTATTAGCAAGTTAGACAGACACGCCGTGACATTTTCCCTCATTCCAAAGGCCCCACATCATGCACTGTGCTAAAAGTAGTGGATGGTGGTCACCAAGATGACTCGCAGCAACTTTTTTTCTGCATGTTCTGCAGACAAAGTGACCATCTTCAATCAAGTTTCCCTCAGCACTTATACTTTTACTTCGTCCTCTTGGATGGTTAAAAAAAAAAATCTGTCACTGCTTTCCACCATGTTTTCATTTCCTCAAACAAACCTGCTTTGCATAGTGCACATGCACTCCTGAGTTTAAGAGATTTTTTTTCATTTTCCCCAAATTCAAACTGACCATTTCTTACTGCTGCAGCTTCACATTAAGAGCATTTAGCTGGTGAAACAAGAGCTGACTTTTATTTTGAAATAGTCACAGGAAACATGATTTCAGTAAGCTTAGCTTTGCCACAATCGTCCATCAAAAGTGTCTACACAAGCGCTAGAGACTTTAACTTAACTCAAATTTCACCATGGTTCATCGGTGTCACGGCAATAGTTTCATCGGCAGTGCTTGTAGTGACTTTAGGTTTTCTTGAAAATAGAATTTAAGAATTCTTGCATCGATGACAGAGTGCTTCTAGCTATAGTAACAACCAAAGACAGCGGCATCTGTGGTGTGTGGAATAATGTATGCACTGGTACAGCAAAACACCGTAATTTGCAGATGCACTCACAGACTGATCCCAGCGAGTAAACACAAGCTGCCATACCAGCCGTGTATTCAGGTAAACTTCAACTGCAGATAAACTGAATGCAAAATCTTCAATTTTTTGTTCCACAAAAAAAAGCTTTGCTGGAAGCAAAGAGAAAAAAAATCTTATGTATTAGGTCATCAGGATTCATGATATATCAGCATTAAGTATGTTTGGAGCAGCAGAACAACTTGTGAACTGACAAGTTATCACATTTTTTAAACAGAGCCTCCAGGAAGCTGCAATGTTGTGATCACAACAGTTAACACAAATTCAACCAATCCCTGTGAATTTTGCATGGCATTGCAATTTTGTACAATCTGTCATGGTTTGTGCAATATGAAAGTGCACAGGTCAGGTTTCCCGGCTGCATTAACGAGCATTAACTCGGAGAGGCGTTCCTGAGGTGTTCGCAGGCCAGTCCTCTGTATGTATATATGAAAAAATAATACATTATAGTCAGTTCATTGAGATGCACGTGACGCTTGTGCAGAGGAACTGCTGTGATTGGTGGAACTCACAGAATGCTACTATGCTACGATGAAATGTGTGCAAAAGTTGCGGTGAATGCACAAAATTGTAAGGTTTTGCAGAATTCACAGAGAACGGTTGAATCTGCGTTTGCAACATTGCAGCCTCCTGGAGGGACTGGTAGAATGTAGAACCGCAGAGTCAGAGATGATACTCTGCGGGTTTTTATATTGCATACACATTAAAGTCATTTGATCAGTTAAAAATACTGGTTAGTGCAGCTTTAGCTTTAGCTGTAGCTGAAGAATGATGCCACCGATTAATCCGACCCATTAAGAAGCTAAAAAGCAATAACAATATTTTCCTTCCAAACCCATAATGTGACTGAATTAGTGTGGTTTAAGATGCACTAACATCCACATTCATGTAACAGTGGTCCAGAGACTGTCGTCAATCCAACCATCTGTGCTTTTACTACCAGTGTATTCAGTTCAAGTGTACCACTGCAGAAACTGTGCTGTTGCTAGAGAGAGCAGCACATAAATCACCCAGCAGATTTGTGTGTCGACACTTGTTCCACACAGCGCCCCCAAAACCCGCTGCGTCTCTATTGCTCTGCTAAATCTTCAGAGCATGAATCCCTGGCGAGTGCTGTTGACGTCAGAGAATAAATGCTCATTGCTCCTCTGCTGCACCTCATAAAGCTGTGACGCGGTGTCTCCCGGACTGACGCCAGCACAGAGACGCGAGATCGTCCCCTTACCAGACATCCACCTCCACCACCGCCCCCTCTCTCCCCACAGGCCTCTGCTGTACCAGCGTCAGCCCCGCATTGTGCAGCTGTCAGTGGTGTGTCTCTGGACGTGACCCCCATGTCTAGAGTCGTTGCCCTGGGACTGTTGCTGTGATCTCTGGCCTGGACCGTGTGTTCAAGTCGTCTCTGTGTGTCAGTTCTCAACAGATGGGAGTTACGCCTGGCACGGTCCGGTGTGAAAAGTGCACGTCTGAAAGCCTTTCCTGCCTTGTTTTCATTAGAGTAATGCCCGTCCTCTGGGTCAGTTAGCATGGGGAGAGTGCCAGCAGCTCTGCAATAGTTTGTTTAATTGGTTGAGTGTTTAAACAGATCCCAGAGCTAAGACCTCTCCCACACTGTGGTGTGAACCGCACGGTGAAGCTAATGAAGCAGCCTCTTCCATTTTACCATTGGGTCCTTCCTCTGATGTACTCTTCAGCCACTTGACTCTCTTTCTTTCTCTCTCTGCCGTGTGTGACTCTGTGTGTGTGTCCATGTTGTTTTCCAGGTTTCGAGCCAACAGGTCCCCTCCAACTGTGTGATCAAGAGGGAGGAGGAGAAATGCATGGAAATGATCGCCTCGGATGATCCTGGGAACGATCCAGAATTTGGTAGGTTTTTGCGGGTGTGTGTTTGTTTAGCCCTTAATCCCCTCCCCGCGCGCTAACCGCTATTTTGTTGGTGTTGTAACAGTTTTCAACACGGGCTAATTAAAATAAAAAGAATAAACACAGATTAATAACAAGAATATCTTCAGGGCCTCCATACTAATGAGCAGGAGTTAATTCTACAAATTGTAGTTGACTCTGACCTTCTTGTCTGCAAAGAGAGATCATTAGAAAGACTTCACAGTTTGCTCGTGTGTGTGCCCGTGCTGGATTTGTAGCATGAAAAACTAAAGCACGGCCAGCAGAGAAATTCGGCAAAGCAAATTAATTCTTTTGTGGCACTCTGTGCCTCTACTGAGGCAGAGGCTGAGGCTTTGTTTGGCAGCATCTCATGATGATGATGATCCTTGAAATTAAAGCTCATCAGTGAGACAGTGAGTGACAGGCGTCTCTCTGTCTGATTATATGATGAATGAGTGGAGAATCAGACTGAGAGAGGCCAATCTGTTCAATTCTCCTTCTTAACCTTGTTTAGAAGTCATTTTTGGTTAGGAGTGGCCTCAAAAAAACAGAGTTGCAAGGGATACAATGACTCCTAAAACTTTTCACTTGTCATCAGAAGATAATGAAAGCTTAATGTTGAAATAAAATCAAAAATGCATTTTAACCCTTTTAGATCCTCAGACATATTGTGCAACTATCAATCAATCAATCAATCAACTTTATTTATATAGCACATTTTAAAAACCACAGGGGTAGCCAAAGTGCTGTACATTGGGACATAAAAATAATTTAAAAGAACAAAAAACAAAAACAAAACAGAGCATAAAGCATAAAAACACAAACAAACAAACAAGCTCACGGCAAGTGCTCTCTTAGAGGATGCCAATCAGAGTGGAGATACGTTAAAGTGCATTGAAAGCCAAGGAATAAGTGTTTTTAAAAGAGATTTAAAAACAGGAAACGACGAGGCCTGTCTAACATTAAAAGGCAACTCGTTCCAGAGCTTAGGAGCAACAGTGGCAAACGCTCTGTCTCCTCTGAGCTTCAGCCTTGTTTTGGGGACTGCCAGCAGCAGCTGATCAGCTGATCTTAGGGATCGGGGTGGGCAGTAAGGCTGAAGCAGGTCAGACAGATATGGTGGAGCAAGGTTGTTTAAACATTTAAAAACAAATAACAAGAGCTTAAAATTAATTCTATAGCGCACAGGGAGCCAGTGTCGGGACGCCAGGATGGGTGTGATGTGCTCATGCCTACGGGTTTGAGTTAGCAGGCGAGCAGCAGAGTTCTGCACAAGCTGCAGATGGGCAACTATTTAACAATTTCTGCAAAAATATTCAATTTCTTTGTATTTTTTATCTCAGAATCATGGAAAATACTTTCATGTTTTCTTCCAGTAAAACATACGTAAGCAAGAAGTAACCAAATTCAACCAATAATATCATGACATCCACAATCAATCATCGATCAATCAATCAACCAACCACAATGACATCAATGCTCAACTTGTAGCGATGCAGAGCTAAGTCAGAGCTAAGTCAGAGCTAAGTCAGAGAAACACATTACCCTTGTTCTACTTTACTCAAATTGCTTGTATAGTCAAAGCAATAAAAT
>JAJHUR010079407.1:0-17480 GCA_027495735.1 Lutjanus campechanus
AGCTAACGGTAGCTAATGGGTTCATATATGTTGTTTTATTTCGAAATATGGCCTGATGCCTCTTTGGATTTTCACTCTCCATTGTCTTTTCATTTACTGATCAATTGGAAGTTGGTAACATGATAATGATTTGTCCGATTTTGTAGCAGTACGACATCCTTTTGAATTCTGATTACAGCAATGTGACCTTCCCACTCTGAGTGTGACGTCATAGGAAGATGGCCGCTGTGTGGCAAACGGCAAAATGAGCAGAATTCCTTGCACATGTGCAAACATGTTCTAATTAAAGTGAATGGTGTGCAATGAGTAAAGGTGCAACAAAACGCAAAAGCCACCTCAAACATCACTAAAACAAAACTCCTTGTCGTAGGTGTGCAGTGTGCACTCTTTTACTGCCATTCTCATTATGAGATGAAACTGCAGAATGAACACTTACAGTTATTTATATTTAACTGCCAAAAAGTTCCTGACTAAGTTAGATTTACTGAATATCAGCTTCTGGCACTTTGTAGAAAGTAATACCATGGATGAATCATCTTTTTCATGCAAACTGGCTTGCAAAATGAAGTGATGCTTCATGAACAACAGTGAATTTGGTAAACAAAAACAGAGAGCATATCAATCAGATAGCATTTCTTTTCAATTGAGTTTAATTAAAAATCTTTTTTTGGTGCAATTATCTGTGGCACTGATGTCTCAGGGTATTGTATTAATTGTTTTTTTCCCCCCAGCAATTATGTGGTGATAAAATGCAGAAACAAAAATGAGTTCTGCACCAAATGAGGGTGTGATGGGGGGACTGGTTTCTGGTTGTCAACCAGTGTTCAGCTTCAAAGCCTGAAACCCAACTGCTGAATTTATCTCTTATTTTTATGGCTGATTTGATGTGCCGTGTTGAGGGAAACAATGCCCCAATTACTGAGAATATTGAAAGAAACATCCAATAACTATATTTATGAAAATAGAAACATGGTAGGTACACCAGAGACTTTTAGCCATGCTAGCAGCATGGCTTCATTGCAGTGTCAGTCTGTCAGCCCTATTAAATGGATTGCCATGAAATTTTGTACAGACTTTCATGTTCCTTACAGGATGAATCCTAATGACTTTGGTGATCCCCTGACTTTACTTCTAGCACCACCAATAGGTCAAAGCTTTCATATCTAATGAAATATCTCATCATCCACCAGATAGATTGGCACAAAATTCTGCACACACATCCATGGTTCCTACATGATGTATCCTCATGACTTTCACGATCCCCAGTCCTTCCTTTACCACCACCACCACGAGGTCCACGTTTGTCATTTTGAATGAAATGTGGTAGAAATACGTGGAAATGAGGGAGTGTTTAATTTCTTCATTGACATGGGAGTTAACCTGTGTAGCCTTAACACTTGGCATGCTTTATTTTGGAAACTTTAAGATATGGTGGGACCTTGGAGATGTTCCAGACTTCTCTGACAATAATAAATTAGGAACGGCATTGACCAAGAGTTACCCACATTGTCTCCTCCCAGGTGGCGTGATTCTACAGGACTAATGCCTTATAAAACAGTGTGAGACGCAGTGATGTTTGACTTTTGGTATTTGACTGTGTCAATGCACACACACACACACATGCTGTATCAAGATCTTCTTTGTTAACAGGTTTGTGTTGTAATACATTTATACCGAGGCAGGATTCTTTTAAATGTATTTTATGGATAAGATCTTTTTTTAAACATTAAATGCCTGTGGAATTTAGTTTAATTTCATTTGATAACTTTATTTGACAGGGAGAGTGCATATTAATAATACTTCTGAAACTATGCCAGACTTAGTTTCGTTTACTTTCATGTATTTTTTATAGTTGTCTTTAATATTGTAATTGTGTTTTGGCAACACGTGCAACTGTGATGCCAATAAAGGTAACTGAAACTGAAGTTAGCCAGAAATGCTAATTTGTAGTCCCTGGGCAGGCTATAGTTGAAAGCACACGTGTTAAGAACAAAAGCAATGAAAATATGCACATACAGACAACACAGTTTGCTACAGACATTTATATATTGTACTAAACACTTTAGCTCTAATCAGCAAATGTCTACATGCAAACACGTCAAACTAAGATGGTGAACTTTAGTAAACCGTATATACTGTAGTACCTGCTTTGCATCAGCATGTTAGCATTGTCATTATGAGCACATTAGCACACTGGTGTTAGCATTTAGCCACAAGTGTGCTATTAAAATAGCCTTTATTGACAATAAAATAAGTGTGCACAGTCTTTTTTAAAGTAACTTTTGACACCAAAAATAACATACAAACAAAAAAATATTTAAATGAAAATACTCACGAAAGAACACAAATCAGTGTTTCAGATTTCTTATGTTTTTGGTCAAAGATGGTTTTAATGTAGGTCACTGTTTAGTCTCATTTCCTAATACTGAAAATATAGGTTTAAATTTGGATTTATGGATATGATACTTTTCTGTGTTATCAGCAATATACTGGGATACATCCAGAACAGGTGCAGCACTGAAAGAAATGATCTTACTTCATTGGTAAGGAGATATTTATATGTAAGGTTTAAACAAATCTAGACCAATAGAATACAGCAGAGGGGGTGTCTGTGTACTGTCTCACAGAGCGGCTGGCATGGCTGTAGACTTGTACCTGCAGCACAAACAGTGATGACAAAGGTAATGGAGGGGGAGCTACTTTCCTCTAAATGTTAAGTTACTAACCATGTCATCACATAATTTAAAAGATAGGCTAAAGGAGCTTTGTCAGTCCCACGAGAGCAGTTTCAGAATGAGTTTTTGAATGTTAGTATTACATATGGATATATAAGTCATCTTATTGGTATTACAGTTTCCAGACTGCACATTCAAATTGACCGAGTTTAAATTGGTTCCACTTGAATAGAATGAGAAAATGCCATTTCTAAAATGGCAGTGATAACTGAATGCTTAAATATAAATGTCACAGCTGCACTCCACTGGAGCTGTTTCACTATTTTGTACCAAACAAGTCAAGCATGAAAGTATATTGAAGGTTGAAAAGTTTGCATTTGTCCCCCGTCTCATTTCCGAGTCGTGCTGGTGCATGCAGAAGGCTTGAACAAATACGGCATGTCTGATTGGATGAGAAGACTGTCAAAGAGGAAATTCTGCTTTTTAACCATCTGAACAGGTTTCTTTTTCTTCCTCTCTTATTTCATAGCTTTTTTTTTTTAAGGACGCTTTGATAAAATGGCATACATCCTCACTCATGACCTCTTTACAAACACGCTAAACCAACATTCAGACAGATTCACTTTGCTGCAATCCATAGATAATGACATCAGTCATATTTACTCTATCCTAATTTCAGTGGACCATGTGGTTAACACAGATAAATCGCCACAGACTCACAGTTTCACAAAAGGGGAAAGGAGGTCAAAATGAGCAGGGTGCATCTACAAGGAGCTCCCCAAGGCCCCAAACTACTACTACAGCACCCCAGTAATCCAGCAATAGTATTCTTTCTCTGCCTCAGGACAAAATGAGTACGTTGAAGGCTTGAGTCTGGGAAGAACTGTGTGTACGTTCCCCAAATGAATAAGTTTCTCTCTATGTAATTCTTGGCAATCCAGGTGCCTGAGGATAAAAGCCTACAGCGGTGAGTGTGTGTGTGTGAGGGGGTGTCTCTGTGTTTAAATCAGTCTTTGCTTCAGTGTGTGTGTGTGTTAATCAACTATGAAAAAGGATTGCATTTTATTTTACAGTTTAGACAATAAGACGAAACAAGGTGTGCTTTGTAAACTGTAAATATGTTCTTTATTAGACAGTATTAGACTCTTATTATACTTTTATTAGAGGGTAATTAGGGACACATTACAGCACTACTGAACTGTAATCTAAAGTGTGCCATAAAATTATAATAATATGATCAAATATTCCTCTACCTCTAAATTTTTGGCCTTTGCTTGGCAGATCTGGTTCATATATTGCTTTTAAATTGGGAAATGGCAGATGGGTGATTTTATTTGTTAGCAGTACACTTCTGTTGTAATGTGTCCCAAATGACCTTCTAATAAAGTCGAATTAGGGTCTAACAGTGGGAAATAATACACTTTAACTTAGAGTACAGCTCTGTTGAAGACATAAATATTATATATTCATAAAAGACAGAAAGGAAGTTTAATAGTGAGAAATAGAGAGATCCATGCAGGAATTTAAGACTCCTAATTTAGCTTCTAGTGCCTCCACTGACAGTAACATGTGCATTAATGTGCAGGCTGAAATCACAAGTCTTATGTTGGCTAATGCGGGGCCATAATAACCATGACAATTACATATAGCAAATAGCTCCTAGCAACCAGCAGAGCTGGCGCTGGCGTCAAGGAGGTCTCAGCCACATCAGAAGATAAAGCAGGATGCTACGACACTTCAAATGAATAGCAGATCAAGCGTGTCATAGATTATGCTGTTAGACTGGGAGGGATTGAATTATAGCTAAAGGAAAAGCCTGCTGGAACAGCTGGTAAATTGATCTATCAAACTCGAGCTTGACAATTTCTTTCCTCAGTCCTGTGTGAAATTATGAAGGGAAACATCCTAATCCATCCTCTCGGATAGTTGATTACGATGAAAAACGGCTTCAATCCTGTTTATTCCTTCTAGTCCAGGTGTCAAAATCATTGCATTTATTCCTTCTTAAAGTGCTAAGATACTGCACATTTAGCGAACCCGTCAAAAAATATGTTATTTTCATGTAAATGCGCCACAGGTAATTGCAGCATCCATCGCTTTTTGGTTAATAATCCACAGTTCGCTTAAAATTCTCCAACGTTATCTTCCTCCTTTTTCCAATACTACTGCTTCAATGCATTCTGGGTACTCTGGATACACTCAACCTTTTCAATAGCTCTCTCTCCCTGTGCCATGAAAGATGAAAGGGGATTCTGGGGTATAGAGTGTATCAAGCAGCTTAACAAAGGGTGCCATAAAGGCCCTGACTCTACAGCCTGAGGGCGTGGCACCAGGATGCAATCTCCCAGCCCCTTTGTTCTTTACCGTTCGGCTCCAAAATTGTTTCAGAGCAGCTCACCTTTTTTTTCATAGCCAGATCCTACACTTATACTCCTGCACAGCATGCTTATTTTCTGGGTGTATTACACCATAACAGAAAGAACATGTTGGGCTTTAAGGGATGATAAACATATCCTGAATCAGAGCCACAAGCCAAACAAACTCTGCTTTTCAGTGAATAAAAATGTTTCTATTTCAGAGACAGAGGCTTGCATTCGGTGTTGTTTAAAGAAGCTCAAAATTTTGGGGAAATATTGCTGAGAGTTAAATGAGAAGATTAACCCTCATCCTACCAACCTATACATGACTTAAAGAAGAATAAACCATCAAACGACCATCAAAATATTAACTTATTTCTTCTCAAAACACTATTAATTACATAATTAATGTCATCTTTAAAAAATATTATTCAAGTAATTTCAAGTAAACATTATTTGTGTTATTTTTCTGTATATTCCAATCTCAAAATAATTGAAATAAATCCACAGCCATTCAAATTTCAACACTTTTTTATTTTATTTGTCTTTCAATACAAAAGTAGATCATGCACTTCAAAATAAAGGTTGAATAAAACTAATTCAAATTTAGATGATTAAATTTGTACATAATGTAAAATAAACCTGTGAACACCACACGCTACATGCAGTTATAACACACAATTTGGTTCATGCTATGCTCAGGGCATACTGACATGTGACAGAAGGAGCAAGCAGAGTGCCCCTATCCCCCTGATAGTGTGTGATACTTAAAATTAAGACCCACGGCAAACATGAACTCAATAAATAATTCTAGCTATTAAAACTGCACAGGCAGAATTGAGTGCTTTTGACTGGGGTTCTTCAAGACATCAGTGCATTGGCATTTTAAAAAGTACTTATTAAAAAAAAAAAAAAAACAGAAAACAATGATATGAGGTTACTGAGAACAAAGTGACTGTAAAAGTCATGCGAATTTGGAATTGTTGTTGGTTAGATATCACAGCAGGAACAGGGGGAAACATTTAGTCTGGCTCTGTTCTCTCACATTAAAACAATAACAAAAGACACTTTCTTCGCTTTTAAACATCCACCATCACCAATGAAAATCTATCTGCTGCAACTCAGGCAGAAATCAGAATCAGAAAGATCTTTATTGTCATTATACTCAGGTACAATAAAATTGTGAATGGCTTAATTTTCTCTATGCAGACAGACGAGAGCTAAGATGTAAAAAGAAGCAAAACAGAGAGAGAGAGAGAGCTGAGTTGCTGCAGCTGCACGCACTGCCATCTTGGCATCATGTTCATGGACGAAGTTATTCTAAAGTTTAATTCACATTACATTTAGTAATGTTTGTTGACTTATACCAGCTAGCAACTAAGTAGCAACAGCTAGCAGGAAACTTGCCAATACTTTGAATAAGTTGTGGATTTTTCTGTGTTTTACCCTTTGTTGGAGGAAACATTTAGGATGGAATGTTACATACTATAGCTTTAACAAATTTAATTGAATCTATACATTTTAGTCGGTGGATTTTGTTAATTTTAGACAAAGCCAGGCTTGCTGTTTCCCCCGTTTCCAGTCTTCAGCAAGCTTACAGGCTGTATTGCTTTAAAGGCCAACTTTATTGTGACATATACAACAATACAAAGCACAATTATACAGTCAGATTCAGTCTCTGCATTTTACCCAGGGGCAGTGGGCAGCCACTGTTCAGCACCCGGGAATCAATTCCAGTTGTAAGCCGGCACCTTGGTCAGGAGTACTGACTGGAGCATTGACCTAACAGTCATGTTTTTGATGGTAGGGGAAACCAGAGCACCCAGACAAAACACAGGCAGGCACAGGGAGAACATGCAAACTCCTCACAGACAGGCCATGTTCAAATCAGGAGTCAATACATAATGGACAGATTTAAGAGTGGTCTAACTCTCTCCAAATGTAGTGGATTCCCCAAAATGTTGGACTATTCCTTTAAATTTATTTACAGCCGTCAGTATGTGTCAGTTATGATAAACCGCCCGCTGCTCTTATCATCTGTGCGCTTCCCCGTGCTAAGCTTATTGCTGCCGTTGACCTTTTAATAACCTTTTCACTTTAAAGGAAAACACTTGACTTATCTTTTTTCCAAGGAAATTGCACAAAGGTGATAAGTACTGTATGTACAGAGGGGTCGGTGACTCTGTTTTTAATTACTTTACGGCTCATGTGCAATTTAGGAAACACTTGAGCCAACGCCAGACGCTCAAAATTTACCACAAATAACACTTGTCTGACAGTCTCACAAAGTCTGACCATTATAATCTCTACAAAGGTGCCATTTCATTGCAGGGGTATTGTGTTGGACTGCTTTAGATTACAGCATGTGTGTTTGTGATACTGTTCCCGCCAGTCTGTATGTGTGGCATATTTACACAAAAGCTCTATTCAAGTCAGTTACACTAGAAGAGCCCATGAACAGCAAGGCTCCAACAGCCAATCAGCATCCTAAATTATCCCCGGCTGTCTGCTCAGGTGTCATTCTCAACCAATCGCAGCCGCTCCCTCGGTGGGTACATTCATGTGAGAGTCACTAGAGAGAGAGGGATAGTGAGAGCAATAGAGAGAGTTTGTTTGAGTTGGACAATGCTTTTAAAATACATCTCGCATGTTGTTTTTATCTGCAGTATTGTACTATGGTGTTTAATTAGGTAAATTTTAAGCGCTGAACAGCACAGAGGCAGAGTTTAATGATGATGTAATCCATAGACAAATCCTGCGGCTGCTTCACAGACAGCGAATAATTGGACAACTCACTATGACGGCAACCATCCATGGTGACTTGGCTGGGATTTTGGGTGCATGACTCATAGCTAACAAGACTCATTCTGTTGGAAATGTCTACAACAAAAAATCTGTCAGTCTTTGATTTGTCCAAGGCAGTTAATGCACTAGCATAGTTTAACATTTTTGGAAATATGCTTAAACACTTATTTGGTCTATGGCTGAAGCAAGTTGTTTACCCCCTGGCCCCTCCTCCCCAGACTTGAAGCTTAGTAAGGTTGCCTGCAGGCTGCAGGGACACTAAACAGGACGAGCACGATATTTTACTTTGACATCGACAAGTGAGATGAGTCCTACGCTTTAAGTTGATCAGCTGTTTATGAAGCTAAGCCGGTTACTCCGAAACAAAAGCCCACCGTGCTGAAAATACAGTCTGGAGTTGGAGTTAAGTGACTGTCTGCATAGAGGCATGACTCCATTAACATACTGCTCAGTTTAACCATTATAAACATCTACTCCTTTGAAAGTAGGAGCTAGTATTTCCACCTGACATGTTTACTTAATTTCTGATTATGTATCATTGTCATTTTATAATTTATTAGAGTATATAATATAAATTATGACCATATTTGCTTTCATGTAAAGAGTTAGATGAGAGGTTTGATACCACTCGTGTCTTTGTGCTAAATATGAAAATAAATACAGCCAGCAGCTGGTTAGCTTAGCTTAGCATAAAGAAGGTTACAATTCCCGACTACCAGCCTCACTAAAGCTTGCTCTTTATCACATTATATTATCACATCAAATAACAGGCCTATTATAAATACTGTCTGTAGTGGCTGTAGGTGGCTTCATCACTCTTAAACTGAACCGAACTCTGTGCTAGCCAAAGCTAAGCTAAGCTAATCAAACAGGACACATGAGAGTAGTATTAATCATCTCATCTAATTTCAAATAAACTTATTTCCCAAAATGTTAAAATTTTCCTTTAACAGTCTAAAATGAATGCAATGGCACAATGTTAGTTTCATTTCAGGATTAACTTCCTCTTTATAAACATTTTATGCTACTCATCAGTTGCAGCTGTGAGGCAGGTTATATCGAATGAGTATGGCATATCTACAGCTGCTCTCTTTGCCCAGCAGATCACACCACCTTTACCTGAGGCAACCTCTCTATCTCTCTGAGCTGTCTGTGGCTATAGCTTAATGTTTAACATAGTGGCCTCATATCAAGGGACGTGCTGAACACACTCATACTGTCAAAGAGGATTAGTGTGGGGGGAGAAAAAGTTTAAAAGTAAACCCGGCTTGTTTACTGTTCTCAGACATTTTCCACTTAACCCTGTTATTTACAGAGAAACCAACATCATTCCTCTGCTGCCTGGAAAAGCAGTGACCTGCTTTTTAAACGGTGAGAGCTGCTGTGTTTATGTTTTCCAACTGAAAGTGTAACGAAATAAAACAAATTAATCTTTTGTAACTTTTATAGTAGATACAAAATAGTTATAAGATGATGAATCCACAGTCCAAAGCCTTGATTGGCTGTTGGATGTGGTTTGATTGTGCCAAAGACTCGCTGACATCATGTGATTATACAAGTCACAGGATTGGCTGGAGATTTGAACAGTGTGTCCTGCACAACTGTCCTACCATTGTCCTTGTTGGCCTGCCCTGCACTTGTCACAGATGAAGCCTTGATGCATTGTAAGCATGTGATTTTCTTTTGTTTTAAATCGTTTCTTCAGCCTTGCATCACAGCACTGCCAGACAGTTCCCACTGGGGGGCAGAAGGTTTATAACAAAGCATAAAAGATATTCTCTAAAAGTATCTTTTGACAAACTTGTATTTTCAGAAGGACGTTGTTGGTGTGGAATGAAAAGCAAATATTGATTCCCGAAGCAAAGAAATCTGAAAATACTCCTGGTTTCTGGTGGTGGATGGGCAATTTGTTTGGACATAAAGGGTTGAATGAGTGTGGCACAAATAGCTCACTCAGTTATTGAATAGATGTGCTCAAAGATGATGCTGAATGAGTATTATCCTCATTTATAGAGGAAAATCATAGCCCAAAGGAATCACTTTATCGACTGCCCTCCATAAAATACAAGAATGTGATAAGATAAAATTAATTTGCTTCAATATTTTTTAAGGTAGCTTATGCTTAAACATATAAACGGTATATTATCAACTCACAGCATTACTGTCATAAAATGTTCTCATGAGGCATTTAGTGTGTCATAAAAGCTGTTATGTAATAAGATATTATGGCACAGTATCATTGAATCAGTGATTATGATGATGAATGGGTTACCTTGAGCTATTACAACTTTAATCCTTTAGAGTTACTTCAGTATTAACCAGTATTATTGTGGCATATTGTTTGCCCTATGGGGTAAACAACACACCACAACTGACCCAAATCACCAACAGGATGACACCTTCAAGATTCATGGGATTTATTAATGTAACATACAAATGAGGCACTAAGTCAAGACTAACCAGATAAAACACATCAAATGAGAAAACAGTATTGCTGTTTAGCTATTAGGATCCCAAAACCTGGTGAGCAATTATGTCATGTCTTTGTTGATCTTGATCGAAAAAAATAGAAGAAATAAGGGTACTTTCAGTCTGCCTTCATCAAAGTGGATGAAGCTGGCATACAGCTACCTCGGTGAATCTTCAGGTAATGTGTCTCAGACATCTGTCACTTTTTATATCATTAACACGCTTTATGTTGCTGTTTTGATACTGTTGAACCAAACTCCATTCTAAAACCAGGTGTTTTATGGTAGGACACAATCGGCACCCATGTCATTTACTCACTAACATCATTAACTAACCCGTGATGAAGTGTTTGAAGTGCACATTATTTTATTTATCCTTTATATCCTTCCTGTCATGTAATTTTCAGTTTTCACACGGCCTCAAATGTCAAATAGCACATTAATGTATAGTAATTCAAGGAGTATACACAAAGTACATACATAAAATGATGGAGGAGAATGAAGGCAAAAAAACAAAACAAAAACCGATAAACAAGTAATGGGCAAAAGAAGAAGAAGCCCAAGATTACCAGAAATAGTTATGAATCATTAGTACTGTATGATTAGACCCTATTTAGATTTGAATTTCTCAAGATGTCTCTGCAGCGAAAACATAATTTTCTCCAATTTTAAAAATAACAGCAGATCCCTCAGCCACATTGAAGACTGGACCGAGGTGACTTCCAGCCCAGTAGGATTCTATGTGCCAAAGGGTTGAGAAAGCAATTATATTTTTGTGTTTTGTATGTTTGTTTGTTGTGTTTTTTTAAGTTTGCTCATCTTCACCCTGAACACCAAAGACACACATCCAGGCATTGGGTGAAATATTTAGATAGAGGGATTCTTATAAGATTTTAAATATTATATTCCAGTAATTTATCTGCTGTGGGCAGAGCCAAAACATGTGAATAAGATCTGCTGGAGAATTTGGCGTCTATTCCAGCTGTCCACAACACTGACAATTTTGAAAGTTTGGAGTTTGAGTAGTGCAGGCAATGCCGTACCTTGAATCGTAATAAATTACACGGTGAACTTTCATTAACCCAAAGTTCTTTTTCCCCAAAGCTCTTTAATGTTGACAATATTAATCCCACTGATTGAGCTGATAATTTGATACATTTGGGATATAAATCCCTTTGCCTTTAGACATGTGTTCAGGATTGCATCATATACTAAGTCTGGTGGTGAATAAGGCAGCCGAGTGCTGCAGAGGACTTATAAAGCACTTGACTCGGGCCAGGTGCATCTCATTGAGAAATCAGAGACGGACAGAGCTAGAAGACAGAAGAAAAAGGACAAACAGCTCTACACATAAATTAATTTAAAAACTCTCCATTTCTCCTTATGAAGACATGATATGATTCATGTAGGTTTTCAGTGCTTAACCTATTTAGAGGAACCTTTTATTACATTTTAAGTAGTTATATAATCACTTCCTCAAGTGTTCCCATCCATACATACATGTTGTTATTGTACTTTTGTTTATCAGTGACAGGGCAGCAGGTATTGCAGAGTCACTACTGAACAGACGCAGGTGGCCTGGATAGCGGATCTACGTATTATCTCTGATAAGTTAAGAGTAGTGATAGTGCTGGAGCCTGCATGGCTTTATCTGTAAAGATAAAAGAAACAACACACTTTAAAAACACACTTTATCTGTGAAAAATAGTTCCAAACACTGTGGGTTATTGCATTTTATGGTAGTTTTTTATCAAGTAATGCTATTTTCAGTCACTGAACTTGTTTGAAGCCATCAAATCTGCTGTGTTTGACACAGAACATGCAGTAGTGTGGTGTCCTCCTAGTGGTAGAAACGAGCAAAGCACTAGAGTTATATTTTTGCACAAGAAAGACCAGCAGATGGCACCCACGTAACAGTCAATAAAGGACTATTTGAAACTGGATTTTCTCTCTTTCATTCTTAGATGCTTTCAGTTGTCTCATGAGCCAGTTTTTGACTATTAGATTACATGTTTGCGCCTGTTTCAGACTGAGGGGGAACCTCACTTTCTTAGCACGTTAGATAATCGTGTCACTGGAAGTCAGGTGATGTATGTTCCTCTCATCATTCCCACGCTAGATGCAAGACTGTGTTGCTATGGCGCCAGAACAAAAACACACATCCTTCAGCTTTAGTTTCTCTGAGTCATTCATAAAGACACTTTTGAACTTTGACAGTAATTTGAATTTGACACCCCGCTCCAAACTTTCAGAGACTCGCATCTCACATCTAATACACAAGTTA
This sequence comes from Lutjanus campechanus, assembly GCA_027495735.1. NCBI lineage: Eukaryota > Metazoa > Chordata > Actinopteri > Lutjaniformes > Lutjanidae > Lutjanus > Lutjanus campechanus. The sequence continues at coordinate 12,590 of JAJHUR010079407.1, forward strand.
ATTAAACATTAGTATGCTTGTTGCTGCATACCATCAATTGGAAATTAGAGAGACAAAGAATGTCACTTAGGGACACTCATTGTCCAAGAGTTGCTTGTTTCTCTGTGTAAGTGGAAGCAGATATTTTCAATTTCGAGCTGAGATCTCCCTCAGCTCATTTTAAAGATTCCAGCAGGGCCCACCGAGGCGACAGACGTATTTGTCGATAACAGCTCGTCTGGTGGCCAGAGGGGTCAGAGAAAAGTGACTCTCCATTGCAGTGCTGCCTCCAGAGTGCATATTACCTGTGAATGAATTTCACTTGACGGGGATAACATGTTTTAAAGGCACAAACACAGTCTGCTGTTATTGTTAGAGTCTCACCTGCTCCTTGCGTGTTACTCACAATTGAAAATAAGATTTTTACATTTTTCCTTTTGAAGCCATATTCAGCACTAACTAGAACCCTAAAGGGTTCTCCAGCTTTTCCCCATAAGAGAAACCATTTAGGTTCCTGGTAAAAACCTTTTAGAAAAGATCCACTTGGACCCCTTTCAGAGAGTTCTGTGTAGAACCCAACATAAAGTAAATAAAGCACCCACTATGAGAGGTTCTACAGAGAACTCTTCTGTGGTGTTATCATTACCCCCAGGACCGTCTCCAGGGGTTCTATCCAGAGCCTTTCCCCCTTTGAGGATGGTAACAGGAACCCACCCAGGGGGTTCTACTGGGAACCTTTATATATTCCAAGGCTTTGGGGGTTTTATTGAGAGCCCATTTATATTCCAAGGCTTTAATGTAGAACCTACCCAGGGAGTTCTACTGAGAACCCTTTTATATTCCAAGGGTTTTATTTAGAACCAACCCAGGGGGTTCTATTGAAACCCCTGTTATGTTATGGTACAAAGAACCCTTGACAAACCCATTTTCCCCCAAAAGGTGTTCTCCAGAAGCAAACGATTCTGAGTAGATCCTCAGCCCTTCAGGAAGAACCCCTTTTAGAACCCCAACTTTTAAGAGTGTACGTAGCCAGGATCGTGCTGTTGTTGCAGGCACAGGTAAATTGTTTTCTACTTAGTCCGTCATTATCATCCTTTTAAAGGTAATTGTTCCTTGTAGATCTATTACAGTTGGCGGTTTACAGGCCACTTTTAAATCATGAAACAAGCAAAATGCTAATGGGCGCCGGCTATCCAATAATTGCAGGCAATTATTACGAAAGTTCTCTTTTCATCTAATTGCAGATAATGAAATCATGAGATAGTGGGACAAGGATGATAATTCCAGGAAATATACATATCAAAAACCCTACTTTGACTGTCAAGTGGGTCTGCCTGACATCACCACACTGAGAGTAGGAAAATACCCGATCACAACATGACCAGACTGTAGTGAAAATCATCTAAAATGTAAGGTATTTTGTACCTCTCCATCAGCTCTTACATAAATCCTCACATGATATCTATAGAGACTCATTTGCATTTTCATGCCCGGCAAACAACGAATCATTTCATAACCGAGAGCTGCACATCTTTCTTTATGTTTCATTGATAAGTCACACCGTGCCATGCTGCAGCGAGGCTCTGAAAGGGGCACGACTTTCATCAACGCCTGAGTGCTTGTGAGTCGAGCCGAGGAGAATCTCTTTTGGTTCGTAAAGCCCTGAAGGTGGAATCTGAATCCGGCAAGTCAAATAGGGACTCAGATGTGTTACATTTGACACTCACACTCAAGGCATCTCAATGTACATGAGGAGGAATGTACCAGGCTTGTTACATTATCTGTGTCATTAATAATCCCGAGCAAACAGAAAGAAAATTGAGCTGCGAAATGTCACCAGTGCCACATATGGGAGCACGTATTATCAAAGTCCTTGAGACAGAAGAAGGCTTGAGGAAATGACTGATACTGCTTTAATAGATTAGAAAGGAGTAAAGATGATTATGTTCTTTAATCAACGTAGGGGTTATTAAATGATCGGGGAAATTAAAAGTGTTAAAGAACAGTCGATGGAAAATTGAAAATAAAGTTCTGCAGGATTCTAATACTCCGCTAATTAAAATCAGAGCCATTCACTCAGAGGTTTGACAATAATACTTTACAATTAGCAAAGAATATTTCTTTCTACATTTCAATTGTGTTGCCTCAAAGAACAACGGTGCTAATTTGAAAGTTGAATGTGCATCAGTGCCAAGGAGGTCAGCTCCAGCAGGATGTAGACGGACATCCTGTTGTAAAGTTTTCTGAGCTGAAATAAGTTCATTCAATTATATGCACATTGACATCTACATTCACTTTATATGGAAGGTTGGTTTATGCTTTCTAATCACTTTTTGTCATTTTCAATATGTATGAATAATAACTTATAACTACTAATAACTTACAGTAAACTTTTGAAAATGTATTTTTGGTACAAAAGTTTTGAATTAATATATTCGATTCGAGTCAAGTCAGTTTTTTTTTAAACTCTATATAGCACAACACGCTGCTCATTAAAGTGCTTTACACAGTACAAAAAACAAAACAAAAGTCAACGGTGGGGCTGGATTGCTGGAGCTGGAGCTCAATTTAAGACAATATGAGAATTTTAACATTTTCATATACTTCTTAAATTCAGCTCCTGAGAAATAGCCTCTGTCTCGTTTCAGTCCCAGATTCATTTAAGCCAGACTGAAGCTCTCTCTTTTTTTTTTTGTCTGACTGTGCTGATCTTAAATTTGTCTTAAATGATCAGGAGCACAGGCGTTGGACATATTGCAATAAGATTTTCCTTTATCCACCTTGACGGAGTACCCTTCATGTGTCCTGGAGACAAGAGGAGGAAAAACCTGATCACTTCCTGTGTCCATACATTGAATGATATCACCAGTGATGTCATCGGGTTATGCCAAGTACAGTAGCGTGAAAAGGTAAATTAGGTTAAGTTAATTATTGATGTTGACTGTAATTTGAGTTTAGTTTAGGAGTTTAGTTGGACAAATAACTGTGTCACTTACCTGATTTCAGACGAGGTGTTTGGATGTACCTGCAGGTAGAGGACAGCCTAGATTGAAAGTTGCTCTTGGTCAGCTGGGGATGTTAGACAACTTGGGTCCTATAACATCCTATAGAAGTTGGGGTATGTCTGTGCATTTGCTTTTAACTTTTTTGTTTGTTGCTGATGTTCTCATCTTCTCTTTCTTCTTAACTCTGACACCTGCCAAAAGCAAAGTCCTTGTGCAGCTGTTCTTGGCCATTAAGTGATGGCAGAGGAGGGATTCAACCTGCGAGAGGCAGCGCACTCACCTGAAGGGACACTAAAGATTTGGCAGCGTGAGCAGTTCCTCCAACAGCTGCACGGCCTGAAGCGAGGGAGACCCCAGCACCCTCCACAGGCAAGCTCAGCCACTGCACCAGAGGAAACCCAGACCCAGCTTCACCTCCACTGTCCCCTTGCATGTTTGGGTCCCACCAGTCAGAAGACCGCAGCAGACATTTGATATCATCCCTGCTAATCCTGCATTACACAGTCTTCATGTCTTCTGTCTATTTTCAGGAGCTTTCTGCCTTCAGGTGTTGATCCTCAGCAAGGGAAGCACAGTAGGTCAGGTTGTCCTTAAAGTCCTTGATTGCCTTGTCTGAATATTTGGGCTCATCATCCGGCCTCATTTCATTAAAATGAGGGGATAATGTACTATACTGAAGAGTATTATGAGGTCTTCACTATGAACTCAGCCTGCATGATGAGGAAAATCTGCTAAGTACAATAAAATTGTTCAATGTAATGAATGAATACTGTCAAGTTTGGTGAGGTTGTAACTTTGTGACCAGCTGAATGACATTTTTGGTTCAGACTGAAATGTTTCAACAACTGTAGGACTTCATAAGGTCAGAAAATGCTGTCAGACATGTTCTCCATAGGCTGAACTGAAGAGTATTTTCACAGGTTTTTACATAAAAGGAATTTACCATGACATATTGGTGCACAGAGAATATTTATTGTACTTAAGTAGATTTTTGAACAAGCAAATGCAACACCTGAGTGAAATGCAGAAATGTTTAATGTTATTAGTTACACCTGTGCTTTTCTATGACATGTTGAAATGTCTGATGTGAAAAAGGTCTTTTTAGGCTGACCTGAATGTGGCACTAAACAAGTGACAGGGTGTCCTGAGCCCCTGCACACTCACAGTCCACCCACACAGATGTTTTTACATATGTTCCTTAATTAGACTGCTTCTCAAGTGTGTGCAGGCACAGAGCCCTCACACTACAAATGAACTGTGCATAGTTCCTTTTAAAATGACTGAAAACATTATATTAGTCCTGATACTTAGCTTACTTCACTGCCAGCCAGCTGCAGTCCAGTCAGTCTAACTCAAAAAAGGGCCCAACCAGCAACCAGAAACTGCAAGTAATGTTTATAGTAATGTTCAGTTCTTATTGGTTCTAATACTGCCTGGCATCATATATTAAAAGTATAACTTCATTGATTTAGTAAAAAATAGTTTTATCAAGGGCAAAAGTCATGTTTCAGTGTTTACGAGTGACACAGGTTGGGTAAAATTGTGTTAATATTGGAGGGTATGTACAACTATCCAACATATTTGGTGTCTTTTCCTAAGTCTTTGGGATAAAGCTTTCCAATAAAACACATTTCAGAGGACATTTTAATATCTGTCGTATATCTGTATTTGTGGCACTACTACTGTAACAGCCAATTTTTCTTGCCAAATGTTCCATTTACAGTTTGTGCTTCCCTGCTCCGATGGGTATATCCGCATCTAAACTGGGCATAAATTGTTCTTTATAGACATAATATGCAAGAAAGCCCCAGCCCCCAGCAGTGGCACATGATGCAGACGCGGTGTGTGTGTGTGTGTGTGTGTGTGTGTGTGTGTGTGTGTGTGTGTGTGTGTGAGAGTGTCTTCTG
>JAJHUR010079410.1:0-11187 GCA_027495735.1 Lutjanus campechanus
CCCCCTGTTCTTTCTCTATCAAATCCCGCTCTCTCTCATGCTCTTAACCTCGAGGCCTTCAATGCCCAGAACTTTTCCAACCACAGTCCCTTCACTCCATCGCTCTGTGCGTCTCATGATAAATATAGAACACTATTACCCTTTTCCAATGAGCTGTGACACACGTGCGTGCCGCCCAACCACACATGGGACCTTACAGTATATATAAGGGCCAGGGGTGAGGGGCTGCAGAACAGTGGGGAAATAATCTTACCTAACAAGAAAAAACTAATAGAAAGAAAAGGGGAAAAAGGAGGACAAAAGAGTTGCGTGTATTATTTCTTGCATTTTTAAGCCTCTGGAAGATTCCCAGAGCAGCTTCAAGGAGCAGAATCAACTCTCTCCGCCTCCCTCTTCCCTCCCTTCACTCTCCTCCTCTGCCTTACCCAGCACTCTCAGCCATCCATGAGTGTGACCAACTCCTCTGCCTATCGATCGGAGCGTAGTTTCCACCAGACTTCATCCTCTTCATCCTCGTCCTCTGGTAACCCATACATGGAGAAGAGCCGGGGACTGTTCGCTGAGGACTTTGGCCCCTTCATGAGGCCCGGGAGCGACGCCTTGGGCTTTTCCAGTAAGTTGGGAGCAATTTCAAGTCTCTGTAACTCATTTTGTATACAAAAGTGGTTTAAAAATGATAGCAGCAGCAAGTTGAAGTGACAGCTTTGACTCTAAAGTAGATTTATGTCTGTACTTGGAGAGGATTTGTTTGAAGTGTGGTGTTTTTCTCCATAAAACACGTCCGAGGTGACAGTTCAGGGGAGGAAGACAACAGACAGGACTGAGTTCAAAAGGCAAAAGGACTCTGCTGTGGTTGATATGTGGGCAAATGTGTATCTAAGCAAGATCATAACAATGGTGTTGTTTGATGGACTAAATAAGGTGGAAAAAAAAGAGAGATGAAAAGAAAACAGATACAATGCACAAGAGAACACAGTATGAGTTGGAGCTGCATTTTTGTAGAAACTGAGGCACAGTTTTGACTTTCTCTAGCAGATTTTCACACATGTTTGAAATACACATTAAAGGGATAGTTTGGATTACTTGAAGTGGGGTTGTCTGAGGTACTTATCCATAGTGAATGTATTACCTATAGTAGATGGTGGTCGGCACTTTGGAGAGGCACAGAGGAGTGCCAGTAATAAGCAATGTATAACTGTGGACAGGTCCAGCAGTAGAACATAGTCCATTTTAGCCACTTTAAAAAGGTCCCTCCTAAAAAAAATCAATATCACTTTAAATGTACACTATATTTAGAATAACTTTACTGCTTTATCTTGTTGTCAGACTGCTTTTAATGGCAGCAGACTGCTGATTTGTAAGCCAAATATCACTCTTTCCAAAGCAACCAGATTCCATAAAGAAAAACTGTAATTTTACCTCGCAGAACTGGTGTACTGCTGCCTTGATCGGTTAGTTTGTTTGCGTTATTGTGTTACTTCAGTGTTTTAAAATGTTCGTTCAGTCTCACTTAAGTCACACAATAACACAAACAAACTAAGAGACCAAGGCAGTGGTAGACCAACAACTCCTGTGTCCTGTGTGGTAAAATTTCTTTTTGTCTTTATGGAGTCTGGTTGCTTTGGAGATAGCACTGTTCAGCTTACATAAAGGTGGTTTCCCATTGCATAAAAGCTGACTGATGGCAAGGTAAAGCTGTAAAAATATTCTAAATATAGCATACACTTAAACTGATATTTATTCTTTTGGGTGGACCTTGTTTTTTAAGTTGCTAAAATACATTTTGTTGCTGACCCTGTCCACAGCAGAACATTGCTTAGCTTCCATGCTGGTGCTCTGCTCTCTGCTTACCCAAACTGGGGGGCATGCTGATTGCCGTCTACTGTAGCTAATACACTGACTACTGATAAGTACCTCACACAACCCCACTCCAAATAATCTGAAATTTCCCTTTAAGGTCAGGAGACATTTCCCTTTACTGCTTCATCTTCCAGCTCAGTAGTGTGTGCAGCCAGTATGAACTGTTCTGTCAGTTCACTGCTGGCGCACGCAGACTGTGAACGTGTGACATCTGAACTTTAAATGGACTCCACTGAGTCCATTTGGTCCATCTGTCATGGGCAGAGCAGAATTGTTCTGGATCCATGCTTGGTATCCCTTAGGTGCAGCAAATGAGAAAGCAAGGCACACACACACACACATACACACATATGCATGCACGCAAGCAAGCCGGGGAATGCTGGACAGACTGCCAGGAGTGTGACTTCACACACTGAGTATCTGGAATGACGGCTGCATAAGGAATGACCAGATGGTTACCCGGTGACCAGTGTACACACCAACACACACAGTTGGAATGATGTCACACCATCAAACAAAGCTGTAAATGTGAGGTCAGAGCTAATATCACTCTCATTTCTAGTCCAGTGACATGTGTCTGAGGTCATGTGTTACCGGACTCACTGGGGACACGCTGTCACGCTGTCACAGTGTCAGTGACGGGACAATGCATCATACTGCAAGATTATCATGTTTCTCTACTCTATCATGTTACTGTTTCCTGCAGCCACCAACCTGTTTCCTCATACAGATAATTAGAAGTGTGGTAGGCAATTCTGGAGTAAGATAGTTTATTGTTGAGTCTCATTCCCCGGTCATCAAATTACCGTCATTTTGGATTGGTGGCTCTGAGATTGTTGATTGTTTTTGTCTCATTCACTGACCTGTGATTGCCCAAAATCTCCCATCACGGGCTAGATTTTCTAAAGCCTAAAAAACAGACCCAAGAGGAGGAGCAGAAGTCTACTTTTCTGTCAGACTTGAATTATGCATAAAGGTTACTATGGAACTTTTGCCCAGTGGCAGCAAAAATAAATTGCCTGTTTTGGTTCGACGCCCTCCAAACTCTGCTCTCATCACTTTTATTTTTCAGCTGTAGCAGGCAGCTCTTCTTTTTTAGTGAAATGACTGATCAATGTATTAGTACGTGCCCAGCACTAAACAGCAGGCAGACAAAGTACTCGGCCAACTGAAGAAGAAAGCCAATCATCTGCAGTATTTGACACATTTTCAATGTTACACATTTGCCATAACAACTTTATGTCTCAAGTTGCCAACAAAAAAATTGGAAATCTATGAATGCAGCTTTAAAGTAAACAAAACAAAAAAAATAATGGTGGCATGAAGTTTTTATAAATAAAAACTACAAAAAGAAGAAAAAGACATTTTTGGTGGTAACAAATGCTGAAATCACATCATTGCTGGTCTGACTCATGATGTACACTGTGGGAATAAGTTCATATTTCTTATAGCCATTTTACACAAACACAAATTCAAAAAAATACAGAATTCTAGCAAAAAACTGTAGCACCATGGTCAACAGTATGCCATTTGTTTTACTTCCTTAGTCTAAGCAAATATGGTCCTTTTTGGAAAGTTTTAAAAAAGGTTGCAGTTTATGCTGGTTATTGCATTTCTTATTCCTTTCATTTTAATGTGTGTTGCATGCATTTTGTCCAAGTCCAAATCTGTCGTAGCTTAAAAAGTAACTTTATGTTCATTAGACCAGACGCAGACAAAGATGGTGGCAGATAAACTTGGAATATGAATATAAGAGCAACATCACAGCTCGTGTTTTCACTGATGTGAATAATAAAAACTCTGACCACGTTTTATGACATGTTTGCTGTGCAATAGACCTTTTTCCCAGCAGCTAGATTGATATAAAATAGTAGGGTAAACACAATGATAGTAATTTAGGTTCTGTTCCATCAGCATGCACTAGAGCAGCATCCTAACTCTGAATGGCCTGAATGTAATGCAACCTTAATTAGTATCATTGGTAACATGTTTACCCCACTATTATATCAAAATGGCTGCTGTGAAAGCAAGTCTCTTTAAATAATATTTAAAACATGTTCACCTGCACATCATCATTGGTCTGTATTTACACTACTACTCCGACAATAACAGCCACTTTCACATTGTCATAGGTCGTTTTAACAAACATTTGACTCATCAAATGCATGGGTATTGGTAACACTATGGCTTTGTTGTATTCAAATGTCCCAGTAAGTGATGACAGTGTGACAGCATGAGCATGTGGACCCTGAAACTGAGGGAGCGAAATGGAATGAAGCCATAATAAATTTAATATTTTAAACCTGTGATTTTCCTCATATGACATGTCAAAATGTCTTTAGCCTATTTAGCCTAAACTAATAATTTTTAAAGATTTTAAGTAGATTTTCACAAAAAGTTCACTGATTAAAATTGAAAATACTCAGAGTCAGTCCAGCTTAGCCTCTTGAGGAACCTTAAAATCTCTGCTGCCTTTGAGGTGACAAAGAAGTGACCAATAGTCAACTAGTATGTCTATGGCCATTTTATGGAAAGACCCAGTGAGACAAAAAATAATGAAGCTTAATGTTTGATTTTAACATGGATCCTATATCACACAACAGGATGGTAAAGTAATGGAACAGTAAAATGAAAATAACTGAAAATCTTTCAATCATAGAAAGCCTAAAACGTGTCTGCACCACCCAATCCCTAATGAAACACCACCTGCAGGTATTGTAATTATCACCAGCACACCTTTACCCTCTTTAGCGAGTGCCATTAATGAAAATTCAGTGAAAATTAATTGGCACAGAGAAATATCGATATACATGTTTCCTTCTGTTATCTAACATATTTTCTCATCTCGTTGTGGGTTTAGGTGGAGCTGGAAATATCAAGGCTCTCGGGGATTCGTACCAGTTTACAGTTGATGTGCGAGACTTCTCCCCTGAGGACGTCATCGTCACTACATCTAACAACCAGATTGAAGTTCATGCAGAAAAGGTGGGCAGACTTCTTTTTGATTTGGAATTGCAACATAAGTCTTAGGCAGGGGGTGGGGTGGGGGGGCATTCCTCATGACAGGAAAACGACCAAAATGCATCCCCCTTGTAAACCTGCCATCACTTAGCAGAGAGACTGCAGGGGCAGACTGACTCATTGATTCATCTGACTGAGGTTAGACATGAGAATCTATGGCCCCAACTATGACTCTGAAAAATCAGTCTCCTAACGGACTAGTAATTGACCCTTCCTAAGTCCCACCCCTTTTCGCTCTGTGCTCCAATTACAGTTGAGAAACTGTGGTACCTGGTAGAGCCTCAGTCAACTTTCTCCTTGGATATTCTATGTGTTAAACTCATCTATGTTGAAAAGAAAACCACATTTTGAATATGGTTAAAAGATGTTGCTAGAGTGACATGTAAAGCTACTACAAGGAACTTTCATATTTTGTTGATTTTGGAGGCCCCTGTGGACGAAAGTAGTAGTAGTTTCCGCCATAATAACCACAAAAGATTACGGCGAAAATAAGATAATGTACACAAAAATCTCCTACTGCTTTCTTTTTAACTGGCTAACTTTGCCTGGGAAAATGTAAACAAAGGCCCATTTCACCTGATTTCATGACCCAGTGGCAGGCAAGAATAATTAAAGAAAGTTGACCAGGGTTCCAAAAGAAGGGTCAATTGCAACTTTTTCTCTGAGTCCTACCCTTCTGTCAGTTTCATTTAGGATCTATAATATATTCTCAACTATATGGGGGAATATTTAAAAGTACAGAACTGTGAGAGTTGTTCATGAGTCAGTTTGCTATTCACGTGTGAATGAAATGAACCGGGTCCATCTCCCCTTTTATAAATCGTTGAATCACCCACTGCTTTGAGATGTTAAAACGCTGTTAGTCTTCCCATAATAACCTTGTCATATATCTGTCAATCTGTCTAAATGGCAGTAGATGAATTACAGCATGTAATTTCCATCACAATACATTCAGTCACCACTATGTTTCTGTCTTTGACAGCTGGCTCAGGATGGTTCGGTGATGAACACCTTCACGCACAAGTGTCAACTACCTGAGGATGTTGACCCCACCTCGGTGACATCATCACTGGGCGCTGAGGGGACCCTAACAGTCAAGGCACGGCGACACCCGGCGAAACACGAGCTTGTACAGACCTTCCGCACCGAGATCAAGATCTAGAGAGGGACCCACTTTCTCATCACAAACCACCTTTTTGTGTTTTCATGCTACTTCCTCTATTTCCTGTTTTCACTGAAACCATTCTACCTTACACACTCAAGAGAGCCGGCGCTGTGCTCTATGAAACATGCCACGTCCTCCCTCCATGACTGCAACAATGTCTGTTGCTGCTCATTTATATTCTGAGTTAGTTCACCATACACCACAGCTATAGGTCATACCTGCAGATAATATATTGAGACACAGGCGCATGGACATGTCCAGAATTTGGACAAAGACATATATGCACACACATACACACACACACACACACAAACTAATCCGGTTCACTCCTGTCCTCTAACACAGGTCTAAAAATGAAGACTTGCCTCTGAAATTGACAATTTCCACGTTAATAATAATTTATTGTATATTATTATTTGTGTGAATAAAATTATCCTGCTTTGACAATAAACATCAATGTGTAAGTCTTTTGATTGACATATTGACAAATGTATTTATTAAAGGTATGGGCCAGGAGTTTGGGAAGAGAGCTGGTTTTAATAGCCGTCCTCTTCTTTGTACAACATAACCTCCATATTAAATCCTGGCTATGGCCCTGTCCACGATGTATTCTTTTCAGAGCAGAACCAGTATTGTCTGTCACTGTCTTTATTTAACATGCTGACAAATTAAAAAAATTAAAAATTTGAAAGCTGCTGAAGGTTGTTTTCTTCACAATATATCCACATAATATATAATAAATTAGACACAAAGGCAGGTAAGCAGTGAACACCGCAGAAAAAAACTACCCTAAAAATCAATACAAATCATGGTAGCATTCGGTTTCTGTACAGAAGACAGAAGGTGCTTCTATTCAGTCTTTTGTCAGTGGTGGCATTTATGAAGCATCTGTCTTGCTTTCAGGAGAAAAGAATTTCAAAAGCACTATTCAAGCAAAAATAATTTAGCAGCCTTTATTATGTGGCTATACTGTTCGCCACAGACTGTAGCTTTTGCTTGTTGTTGTGCTTCCCTTTGAGAAAGACCACATGATTAAAAACACATTCGGCCTACAGCATGATGTATAGTGTTGAGCTGTATGTAGCCTTGATATCAATGTTCCCTTAAAGGGAGCTTTGGAGGTGATCGTGCATCATTATTCTTCAAACATACAGTACATAATTCACATTAGTTGTATATGACTCAGTATTGTATAGTACACTTTTAAATACCAGTGTCAGACAGCCTGAAGAGATTAATGCACTTTGAGTGGGTTTATCAATGCTTATACTACCAGACGTGTGTAAACTGGTTTGATAAGATTTTTAGGAGTAGCATGTAACAAGCATTAAAGACATTCAAGAAAAATATTCAAGGCTTCACAAATTTGTTATCTTTACTTTATCATTGGTAATACCTGTGTTTATACTACTATTTATATGGCAGGAAACTATTGATCATTTATTTTATTTATTATTCCAATGTATGCATTCTGAAGCTTCAGGGCTGGATGTACATGTTAGGCTTTGCCCAACAGTTTTTCAACTTGAAACCTTCTATCAAAAGAACATTGTTTACAGATTTGTCACAGACCATTGCCAAGATAACTTTCTGCTTAATAACATTCATAAATCTGAGTATATTAAAGTGAAACCTAGATTTAGTATATTTCATCATGATTTTTTTTTAAATATCAAGCTTATATAAGGCTTGTAAAATCTTGAAAAATAAAAATGCAATAGAACTGTTCAGCATTATAAAATTAGTTACAAAATAAGCCCTAGCCCATATTATAACAATATTTCAGTCTTATGTCTGTTTTGTTTTGTTTTATTATTATTTTTTAATTTGTCTTTTCACTTCTGTCTTTTCGCATGCACCTGTTCCTATTGGCATAATGCTCACTGCAGTTGCACATCAGAAGCCAAAAAAGTCCATGCCCCACACCCCACATCTTCCCCCCCAGTGAGATTGCATCTTAAAAGTCTTGTTTGTTTATTTTCCCTGCATAAATTACATTCAGTCAACTTAGTTTCACACTTTGTTTTTCCCCTTGTCATCCACGGCCCTCCTACAGTGGGTCTGTGCCCCACCACTATGGCCTGTCCCACAGTTTGAGAACTACTGCTTGTAAAGATCTTGGTGCCAAGATGTGAATTGTTCAATTAAAAAATATACTTCATCAATAGTATATCACATAGTTTGTGCATACATTTGTTGTTGTTTTTTCAACTTTATTGATAACACCAATATAATAACATATAAACTATTAATGGAACAAAAGGAGGAACCAAAGTGCCAGATAATTCAGTTGTGGTATGAAATTAAAGGTAAATTAAATAATATCATTCAGTAAAGGGACTAACATTCAGCCTAAAAGTAAAATAATGTGAGGAAATGAAAGATTGAATAAAATAAAGGAGGGCAGATAACACTTGAGAAGCACTGGCTGATAATTTTACGTTTCAAATATTGTTTGGGTCTTTGTTGCTTTTTATTTTTTCAGTTTGACTATTGGATTGCAATATAGGTTATGTCAATTTAAATAATAAGGTAAATATTTTTAAAATAGCATTTCTGTCCAATTAGTTATTTTGACATTTGAAATTAAAATAACACTATCATTAAGCATAAGCATTCATTTATGAGCTCGAGCCTATTGCACCACCACGCGCTCATCATCAGCACAGCACGCGCTCGCACTGCGCATGCTCCCGTGATACATCCGGCCGGTCCCTATCAATCGATCAGAGAGAGGAAGATGGTGGTGGATGAAGTTAGCGGGGCAAGATCGATCACCGAAAAACTCGATTGGGTTTGTTTTTCTTAACTGAGTCAAACACTCCGTAACACCGGCCGGTCCCGCGGTTTGAACCCGGAGTGAAGAGGCGACAACAAGGAGGTAATTCAGGAGTAAGTTTGTGTTAAAATGGCGCTTACTCAAGGCGAAATGAGCGAGCGAGCTGTGACAACAACAAGGGATGAAGACGGGCCTGACTCGTCGGTCCGCCATCTTGTCCCTTCACTACATACATGTCAAGGCACGCTAAATTAATCCCTGAGAACAAAGCTACAAGGATGGAGGAATTGTAATCGATGTGCTGCACTGTCAAACCAAGCTGTCAAAACTTTTAGAGAAGCAACATTTTCAGTCACAAAATATCTTTCACGGCGTTTAAAATTCTGGTATTTTGTGTCTAGTTGCATGGCAAATAGGACATCAGCTTAAACTAAAATCTACTGTTATTCTGATCTATTTCGCCTGTCGTGGTTTAGTTAGCTTTATATTAGCTCGTTGTATTCTGAATGGTTGTCTGTTTCATAGTTTAAAACACAGGTTTGGGTTGAAATCTGTCTCGAGTATATTCTAATGGTGTCATGTCGTCAAAACAGCCTGATATCAACATCCATGAGTGCAGACACTACTGCCAGTCACTAACAAAACAACACAAACCTGACACATATTCCGACAAATAATGTAACTTAGCATAAATTGTTTGATTTTTGTCTAGATCCCGACCAATACTGGATTTAAGCGTATAAGGAAGTTAAATAATTTGATATCGATATAATGGCCAATGTTCTTTATACAGAATTTAGAATACCTAGGCACTTTTTTTGCAATAATATAATTTGAGTACCACAAGCTGAGTGCCATCTAATACCATTATATTCCAGGGAGAGCAGACATCTTTATGGCTGATATCTCCAAAACTCAGTAACTCACAACGAAAGAACTGAGAGGGATAAAAAGCACCACAGGTTAGGAATGAACAGTTTTAAAAAAAAATCTTATTGCAATTATTGTAACTGATTGATTGACTGGAATTGGGAAATGATTTTCTATATTAGAAGGAATCATAATTTTTGCATCATTATTCTCATTTTCAGTGAAAAATATTAAAATGATCATGGTGTGATTTTTGTGAAGATCTGTGTAACACCGGCGGTACTTGTGCCACAGGTTGCAAGTCTAGCATCTAAATAATTAATAAAATTAGTTTGCTTTACTGTCCTCAACAAGCAGACAGAGTCACATCAGAGCTGAACAACACCAAATGATTGATAGTGTTTCATAAAAGGCCAATGAATGGCAGACAGAAAGATTTATATTTGGCCTCATGTTTGTCATCTGTCCACAGAGCCTCTGCCCGCCTGCCTCCTCCACCATCCTCGAGCCTTTGGGAAGATGGAGTTCCCGTGGCACAGTGGGAAGGTTCTGGAGCAGCTTAACCGCCAACGCAAGCAGGGCCTGCTGTGTGACTGCACCTTTGTTGTAGACGGGGTGGACTTCAAGGCCCACAAAGCTGTGCTGGCGGCCTGCAGCGTCTACTTCCGCACCCTCTTCCTGGACCAGAAAGACGTGGTGCATTTGGACATCAGCAATGCAGCAGGTGGGTTTCCGTCAGCCTGTGGACACACATTTCTGCATGCTTTAATTTTCTGTATTGAATTAATTTTGTCATTTACATCTTCCAGCATCCTAACTTTACTTACATCACAACGGTTTATTTAAATAATAGTAAATGTACCCCACCTGGTCAGTGTATCTTTTTAGTCATTTGATTTTATTTTCAGAAACAGATATGGAAAAAAACACAGAAAAGGGGTTATTACTTGATCTTCTTTTTAAAATACAAAAATTAAAATTGAAATACAAGATGATTTTCTTTTTCATGGTCCAACAAAACAGGCCTGCCATATTCAGAGAAATTATTGTTTATGTTTTTTAGGAAATTAAAGGGAAAGTCAGCTCATATATTATACCATTCATAATTTTCATTGTGAACAGAATTGTAGCAAACCCGTTAAAGAAATAGTCCAAATATGTGGAAATTATGAATATTACAATGTAAATTAAGCTTCACCTTTTCTATTATGTATAAGATTTTTTTATCACATAAGGACTTACAGGTGACAGTACAGTAAATTAAATGACCAAAAGATACACTGACCCCTGCTGTCACTGCTCCATAACCAGACTTGTTGTTGTTGATCATCGTTGCAGGTTTGGGTCAGGTCCTGGAGTTCATGTACACAGCCAAGCTGAGTTTAAGTCCTCAGAATGTCGAAGATGTGCTGTCTGTTGCTAACTTCCTAAAGATGCAAGAAATTGTAAACGCCTGCTCTGCGTACCAGTCGATGGCAAATCCAGCTCCGTC
>JAJHUR010079413.1:0-26684 GCA_027495735.1 Lutjanus campechanus
GACATATTTATTCATATCTTTTTGCTAATGTTAGCAAAACACTATCTAGTTAATCTACATTAATCATTAACTAGTTAGTTAACTAGTATTTTGCTAAAATTAATTAACTTAAGATGTGACTCTATTACATTATTATATTGAATTTGACCGACGTTCCACCAAGGTACCAAGTTAGCTCAACTGTTATCGGAGCACAAAGCAAAAAGGGGCGGGACTTAGGAAGGGTCAGTCGACCTTCGCTAAGCCCATTTTTGTATATGCAGTTTACAGATGTAATGGGGGCAGCTTTAGCATCGAAGGTTTACTGCTAGTAGTGAGCTTGTTAGCTGGACATACTAACGTTTACAGCTTACATAAGAGCAGATGAAGACAAAGCTTCATCCACTCCTTCCATGTCTGGTTTTGTGGTTCAGGTTTTTGAAAAAGAACAAAAAAGATGCATAGATCCCTCTATGCACCACTTTAAATATGTAGAGAGATGCAAAACTTGACAGGCCTGTGGCGCCTAGTTGCTGTTGCTCATCTGTGATTGGACAGTCCCTGTTCATATAATAACATAATCCTTTGGACGTATGTGATGGTCAGTGTCACGTGTTCCAAACTCGTGAGATGGTCTTGTTTTTCTCAGCTTTTCTCAACTACTTCCTCTTAACATAATGAGGCCTCCTCTCCAGGGACCTTCAGCCATATACTGTATATTCTCAAGGAATCAAAACACATCTCTTTCTTAAGGCACCAGATCATATATAATAGGATCATACAGAATAGCCAAAGCACAGAGTGAATAAAAGATAAAACTAATGATACAACTTGCTTTACTTTTGCAGCAACACGGTGCTCACCCCAGTGTCAGACAGTCATTATGGAGCACTGCAGCTCAACGCAAAAAATATAATCAGAAAATTAGTCTAATTTGCCACTGCGTTTGTTTAATCATTAGATTGTTTGGCCTGCCTGTTAGTGCTGCTGAATGCCTGATTGGCTGTTACAATAGAGGAGTCGACCATTTGGAGGGTTTTACCAGTGAAACAGATCATGAGTGCAGCCACTTGTAAGATATGCTGGAATGTACAGGATAATTATTTGCCTTTTTTTCAGATAGAAAATAAAAAGATAAAGGTTAGTGCAGCAGAATTTCAAATCCCCACACTGTGAACATGTGGAGCCTTTACATTCCCTCAGCAGCTCCTGAAGGTGCTGTTGAGCAAGAATGGTGGCCGGGCGGCACAGAGCGAAGAGAGACCACCTACACTGAATATGTATCATCTACAAGGGCACTTTTCTGTAGCCGCTCCTTTGTTGTGTCCTTCAAAGAGAGGAAATAGAAAATTTCCATAGCTTTGTAGCTTTGTAGAGATGAAACAATTAGCAGTTAGCCGATCGACATGAAATATTATCGGGCAGCTATTTTGATGATAGATTAATCATTTAAAGTGGAGGTACGTAGTTTATTTTTGGCACCATTGGGTGAATGTTCCATAATAACCTTTAAACATTTCTCCTCGTCCTTTTGGCTCCGTTTTCAGGCTTTAGGAAATCTAGCCTATGACAGGAGACAAAAGGCTAATCACAGGTCGGTAAGATAGTTGATTGTTCCTAAAACATCAGTATTTGATGGCCTGGGAATGAGACTCAACCACAGACTGTAAACAAAGAAGCACAGCATGGCTCCACATGCACACGGTGCAAAACTGAAGCTAAAATATCACGGATATGAGCGCTGCCATCCTCTGTTGGTGATGTTTTTTGGAGCCATAGTCTGTGCAATAGTGATCAGGATTGGAGGTGCACTTTTAAGTTCCACCTCAAACCAGGGTTGCCAGGTCTGTGTGACAAAACCAGCCCGATGGCCAATACGACTAGCGTATTTGTGTGCGTTTATGTGGGAATGCGTGTTTGGTAGGATTTAGGTGTAAATAAATTATTTAGGATATTGATGTGCATTTAATCAATCAATCAACCATCTTTCTCCAGAGTTGCTTAATGCACCTTTAAGTCATTTTCAATCAAAGTGCCAAACATAACCTAGTTACAGCCTCTTAATTGTGAGGACCTGCTGGACTTTTTGAAGATTTTACAATCTTTTGACATTTTACCAGATTAATAATCATCAGCCTTAAAGCTATGACATTATTAGTATTTGTAACATTCTCAGTTAGTAGTGTAATGAGTCATGAATCAGGGTTTCTACCAGTTAAGTTGTTTGGCCTGGGGGCCCAGTGACAGACTGATGGCAGCATTAAGGTAGGGCCCTGTAGTTACTGTGATAACATAATCACATGTGGAATCACGAAATTGAGTCTTCAAAAGTCATAACACAGATTTCATGGAGCTCTACATTAAGTCAGTGCTCAAAGCTGACTGGAGATTTAAAACTATTACTACATAATGTGTTGTTATAAATTAGTCATGCATTCAATACACATTTTACATAATAAAGAGCTGTAGTAGTGTTTTATAAAAAGTCTGACAATGTCCGGTCTTGGAAGGATGTGTTTTCAACAACAATTAAGTAAATTAAATTGCATCTCTCTTGACTTGTAAACATATCTTTTAAACTGACACATCGTATGTGTCACATGTTCTGTTCGACGTTTATATCTGTTTCCAACTGAGCTGCCCCACTGGAACTGTAGTTAAAAAAAAACATCTTAATATATATCCCCTGAAAATTAAATTCCCTGCTGCTTAGCCCCGGTGGGAGGTCAACTCAGGCCCGGTGGGCCACTGATACACTGGGGGAAACCCTACAAATCACTTCTACCTCACTAAGGATTTTAGAGGCTTTTGGCACTACTGGATTCATAATATATGCACATACATACTGTACAAGCAGCCCTGAGCCCGTACATATGTCATATGTTCATATGTCAAAGAGTAAAAATAATTTATTATAAATGATATGAAAAGCATGTAAAAATATGAAAAAGAAATTAAAATATGTAGGCTCACATACAGTATGTAAACATAAAAATCAAATATAAGATATGGTTTCATATAAGGCAGATATACTTTAATTTATTTAAGTATATAAAATGCTAAAATAGTGATACTAAAACAAGCACAATTAGAAAATGTAGTGAGTGAGCTACTTCTGCACTGAACCAGATACTCTGCCTAAGAGAATCAGTAAAAAAGGCAGCACTTCAGAGGTCAAAAACAGTAAACATAACATTAAATAAACATCAAACAACATAAACATATTTGCATAGTGTTTTTTGCCATATTTCAATGCAAGAAAAGAGCATTACTGTATATCCTGCAAGCACAGAAGACTTTGATTTGTTGGAAGACTAGAAAAGCGCTTTATAAATGCAGCTTATTTACTTTCTCTGCAAGAATAAATGCTGAAAAGGCATTGAAACCTCCACACATTCACCACAGTATACACAGTATATAAAAAAAGAGGCCTCTCTGACTAGCTGTAATATAAAATATTGCCATTGTTTTCACAAACACCCGTTTGTCGCTTTTAGAGATTTATCATGGAAAATGTATTCAGCAGCCCCTCATTCGTCTTCTCTGATTGCCTTATTGAAATTTTGTTTTTATTGTATCTGCTGACTGCAAAAGTTCTTTTTTGTGTGGAAAGCCCTTACTGATATCATTTTTTTCCCTCTAAACGCAGAATATAGTCCAGCCGCAAAGCCACAAAATTGGATTGTAGCGGCAGCAATTCCTTTGAAGTGTGAGGACTTTAGAGATCAGTTGTGACTCGTTGGCTTGATAGATGTGGGAGCCTGTACATGTTTAGGGTGCCCACAGCCCAAATGTAGCTGCCGTTCAGTTTATGATATAGTTGCATCATTTATTGCAGTTGCTGTTATACAAACCTCACAAAACTGTAGGCCCCAAGTTACATCTAATCTCCTGGCCATTAAGTGCTCAGTGCCATTAAAATCTTATTCAGGGCAAATAACTGTGAAATCATGTATGTTTGATATATTATTGCATTAAAAATACAATGGGGTGTTGTTAAAAAGGGTGTTAATGACATAAAAGCTTTATCTTGTTCAGTAGAATAAAGCCTGGTTGCAGGATAATGTGCTGCTCCTGACCTATTTGGACAATATAATGATGTCCCAGTGGAGCTGAGAGTACAGCATAAAATGACTTAACATGGTGAAATGCCTGGACAGTATGGGGGCCTATAGAATAGGTCATTTTATCAGTATAGTTGTTATATAAAGAGCTGAGCTCTCTGTTAATTGATTGTAGCTCCTAAAAAGACCATCATTTTTGTAGGCAGCTGGGTGATCACATTCAATTTAAAGGAGAAATCTTTAGTATATTTTCTGCAATAAATCATAAAATTACCACCATACTGTATGTCATCAGAGATTCAGGAAACATGCCAAGTTGAAATAATAGCTTCATTTACAACAACACCATTGCTGCAGTGTCCTCCTGTGAAATTTCCAATCCGGCCTGTAAGTAATTATTGTTCACGTTAGTTAGAGTTCAAATTAATGGTTTGCTGAATGAGTAAGTGTCTGTTTATGAGTCGTAAGGAAGCATTAATAATCTTGCAGAAGGAGTAGATGTGTATAACAGTTAAACTGAGTAATATGTTAATGGGGACTGGCAGGCAGTGAGACAGGCAGTCACTTTACTCAAAGTCCAGTGTGTATTTTCAGAGCAGAGGGCTTTTGTTTTTACTGTAGAATCAGCTGATCAGCTTACAGTGTAGGACTCACCATTACTTGTTATTGTCAAATTATAATGTTCTGTTCATCTTGCACTCCTGCAGTGTTCCTGCAGCCTGCAGGGGAAACAACTCCCTTCAACCACAGACTGTATATTAAATTTCAACCCATTTAATCTACCGTCTATGGCTCCAACTCGCTATTTGTGCTGCAGTACTCATTTTCGGATGCGCATTTGTTACATATTGCTCCTTTAATGTAATCTGTGTTTGAATTTTTAAAGAGAGGTGGGCAGTGCTGTCTTTAAAACAATGCTTTTTGATGCATTGCAGCACCTTGCATTATATAACTTTAATAACGGCATTGCTACAGGACTCCTAAAAGAAAAAAAAATAAGTGTCGCATCGTCCTTTATCTTAGGAAAGGTGTCAGCACAAGTAAGACTTGATATATTTCAAGTGCAATCATGTGCTGTCCAGTCCAGTGTAGCTACAGCCGGCCTTTCAGCGGTACTCGATTTTGTTGTCACTGTAAATTCACTCTGCCTCTAGCACCTTTGGCATCATCACTCTATGCTCACGTTTTTTACCTCTCTGTCTTTTTCACACCAATGCATGTCTCCCTTTTGTCTCCTTTTAGAAAAGCGCCGGCTTTTTTGCTTATTCACACTGTAGCTCTTTGTTCCAGCCTGTTATATCACCTATACTCTGAAAAGTTTAACTGGGAAGGAACTAAATATCAACCTCCCAGTGTTTTTCTGGGTCAAGTGCAAAATGAAATACAGTAGGACTAGTCAGGGATGCACCAGCGCTGGTTTCTATGGTAACTGCAGGGCTGTATTTAGTGCAG
The DNA here is from genome assembly GCA_027495735.1 of Lutjanus campechanus. Taxonomy (NCBI): domain Eukaryota; kingdom Metazoa; phylum Chordata; class Actinopteri; order Lutjaniformes; family Lutjanidae; genus Lutjanus; species Lutjanus campechanus. The sequence goes on from JAJHUR010079413.1 coordinate 5,496, forward strand.
TTGTTTCACTGCGCCTGGCTCTCTGTTTTCAACCAGGCGAGGAGGGAAGAGTGAGGACCGTTCCCAAGGGGGCGAAGCAGAAAGTGGGGCAACATCTCCCATCACCGTCAAACAAAATCTTTCAGCTTGAGGAGGGATCATGTCATGAATTCCTTACCTCGTTTCAGAAAGAGTCGCTGCTGACACAAGGCACACACAATCAGATGCATAACAGTCAAAATTGTAACAGATGTCTCTTAACTTCTGTCCTTTCAAGTCAGCATCATTTCTACTGTGTACTGTTGTGAACAAATGATGGAAAACTTTAATGACGACAGCATTTGCAGTAAAATTAAAGAACTACTGCTGTGGCTCGTAGAAATGGCAACAATCAGAATAATAATGCATAAGATCTTTTTTGACCAGAGGCGGCATACTACAAAAGGGTCTGCTTCATTGAAGGGCAAGCCTTTAAAGGTCCAGTATGTAAGATTTACAGGGATTAATTGGCAGAATATGGCAGAAATTGAATAAAATGTTCACAAGCATGATTTCACTAGTGTATAATCACCTGAAAATAAGAACCATGTTTTCAGTGCCTTAGAATTGTTAGCTGCTTTAGTTGTTTATATCTACAGAGGGTGTGGGTTCTCTTCCTCAGATGCCACCATGTTGCACCGCCATGTTTTACAGTAGCCCAGAATGGACAGACCAAACAGTGGCTCTTTATACGACTTTTCACAATTTGCACTCGCTGTAGATTCTCCTGCACACTTGGAAGGGAAGGCGCAGTGAGAGGCTGTGTTAGTAATCTACAAACTCATTGCTAGATGCCACTAAATTATGCATTCTGGTCCTTTAATAATGAAATCAGACTTAAATAAAGGTTAACATAAAATTTTATTTCTGGTGTCGATTGTTTGGAATGAATATGCAATTTATGGTGAAATTTATGTCAAAATAAAGGACATTTAAGGTGCAAGTATATAGCATACACTTTTTTAAATTAATTTTATTTACTATCAAGATAATACATTGATCACCTACAATCTTAAACATTCATTGACAAGAAAGCTCTGACATTTTCAATTATCTTCCATAGAGGGAAAAAAATCAAGAAAATAGCACAAGCAAAAAAGAAAAAAAAATTAAGAGGGGATTTAAATCGTCTTTAATGTAATCTTCTATTCAGCCACACACTGATGTCCATCTCTGCACAAAAAAATCCTTTTTCATTTTATCAATTTTGCAGTCATTTTTTCCCATTATGTACGCCTACCATCCACTTTTAAAGTAATCCAGCAGTTGCTAGGTGATTACTATGACATAAGGAGAATGAATCCCAAACTTTAAATGATGGAAGTTTTAACTTACTCTCATTTGTATAATGTATGTATGGTGACACGCAGGTCACAGTTAAAACCACGGGCGCTGCAGTTAATCCATGGATTGGGCAGCTCGGATCCTAAAAACTTTAACATATAAATGGCGGATGGGTGAAACAGGGTGAAGCCGCTTGCATTTACAGGCGAGACACAGCAGAGAAACTTATTTAAATCTCCCAACAGGATCAGTCAGGATCTAATGTTAGTTAACGTTCTGTGTTCTTCAATCCACAACGTCATAAACACAGTCGAGGTTCATGCAGTGAAATTGTTTGGAGCAAAGCAGCCGTCCTCCTGATAAGCCCTGAGCTCATCAGAGCTGTCCAAAAACATTTATTTCAGAGGCTAAAAGTTTAATTCTGTTTCCTCTGCAGAGCATCTTCTTTGACAAGTTTGTGACTACAGTTTTTAGTTTTCCTGTTTAAACATTAACAATATTTGCTGCCGTGACATCACTGCACACATGGAAAGCAGCCTTTCTAATCATTAAAGTAAATCATCAGTGAACACTCGCTCATCAATACAGCACACAATAAATCAACATAATTTAAAGTCAACAAAGCCTGCAGGAGTGAGGTGGAGTGAAATGTCCATGCAGGTCTCTAAATCAGAGAAAATAATTTGTTTGTGGTTGACAGGTGGATGATTTATTCTTTCATGCAGATTTAGATGAACTCAGAGCCGATTTATTAGCTGTGTCATATTTATATCTTAAAGTTTTGTCATTTGGGACATTCATATTCATGCAAAATTAGGAAGAGGCTGTGTCTCTGTATGTGTGAATGATATTTAGTGGACTTAACAAGGGCTGATTTTCCATAAAAATAAATGTAAAAGTGTTCATCTATCATTGAATAAAGTAATTCTTCCCAACATTAACCAAACATCATCATCCTAACCTTAATCAAAATATTTTAACATAACCTTAACCCCCAAAACTCAAATGAAAATTCGTAATTCAGAAATATCATGTCATACTGTTGTTAGAATAAATGTCTGTGTCAGTTTTGAGAGTATGTTGAAAATCTACCATTGATAGACAGACAGGCATAATTACATAATTACAGTACATATTTATGTAGTCCATGTATTCAGTAGCATCTGTTTGTTTTCGAGTTACCACCACATACCACATAATTTTCATAAACCTGACCTCAATTTTAGTATAATTACCCTTTAATCAAGTGTGGCTTTGTTTGATAGACACTTATAAGCAAATCAATGAAAACATTTACTGTAAACATGTTTTTCTCATTGAGGAGTCAGACGTGAACAGAAGACTTGTAATTGTTGAGCATTTTTCACAGACAGTGCATTTTCAGGGTAGCTGATCATTGCGTTAAGCACAGACAAATGAATGAACGAATGAATAGGACTGCCTCCTCTGCGAGACCACCAGGGCTAGCCTCCAACATATCCTGACAGGGTGCATGATCACGCTGACCCAGGGGCGCTACCCATGTTGGCACGACTAAATCCTGAGGAGGCTAGCTGGAATCTGCAACAATCAACACCTCATCCAGTTCATCAGACCTGGAGAGGGAACCAGTGACACCATTTTACACGGCTCATCAAGACTGCTTTCTCCGGGCAGGGAATGAAACATGAGGGTCGACCTCGGCTCTGCTGCCAAGACCTCATCGTGTCTCCTCATCACCACAAGCGTAAGATGTTGAAATATTCAGAGCTGGCAGATGAGTGCAGGGAGGCAGGCTTGACCACCATCATCTATCCAGCAGAAGTAGGCTGTCACAGTTTCATCAGCACATCAACATGACGGCCACTTCAGGACGTAGGTGTAACTGGGGTGAAGCTCTGGCAAAAGACGTCACAGACAAAACAGGGGATGGCAGCTTTTGGCTGTAGCTGAAAGGGAAGGACAGGGACTGGGGTCCATCAAACAAGGAGAGAAGCTGCAAGGGGTCTGTGAGGGGGATATCTTTGTCTGGAGCTAAAAAAAAGCGAGTGACATCAATGAGCGGTGGTGCCAGGTTAATGACCCTGCAGCTGAACCCAGCAGGTAATAACATCCACCTGTACAGTCCAGCCTATGCAGACAAAAAATAAAATTGTATTTGAAGGACTGTGCATTAGGGCTGCATCTAACTATTATTTTCATTATCAATTACTCTCTTGATTGTTTTCTCAGCTAATTGATTGGTTGGTCTATAAAATGTCAAACAATGAAAATCAATTGATGATTGTTTCCCAAAGCCCCTGGTGATGTCCTTAAATGTCTTGTGTTGTGCACAACTCAAAGATATTCAGTTTACTGTCATGGAAGAATAAAGAAACCAGAAAATATTAACATTTGATGAACTAAAACAGAGAATTTAGACAGTTTATTCTTTTAAAAAATGACTCAAAATGATTAATCAATTATCTAAATAGTTGCCAATTAATTTAATAGTCAATTAATAATCATCATAACATTGTCTTACAGAGTTAGCTGATGGATAGATAACAGTTAGCTAGTTTACTTGTTGCAAAAGCTGTCTGCTGTTATCTGCAGCTGGTGTTAGCTAGTTAGCTCAGTTAGCTTTAGAGCTAGCCGGTTACATAACTGACTCAGCCCCTTGGTGCCAGGAGCCAAACCCAGCAGGAAAACCACCTCGGTACAATATTCCCTGTCATGAAATTGGCCATAGTCGGTCTCAGAGGCTGTATTCGCCAGCTGTTTTCACTGAGATACCAAATAACACTTAGTCATAACCATGAAAATAAAGTGTCGCCAAATATTTAGTTCCACATTAATGAATGAGGTGCAGCACATCTGGCCAGATGTTTCACATGTTTCCCAAGCCCAAACCACCACACACAGCAGTTCCCATTTAATATTGCATAGCCCTGCTGCTCTTGAGAGACATGTGACTTGGAAACAAATTCATTTGTTTCAAAACACAAACACGCATTTCAGTGCCAGGTGACAGCAAGATATGAGAAAACAAGACGAGAAAGTTCAAAGCCGGTGCATCCAGGGATGTAGTATTTAAATGAGGCTGGAGTGAAGGTACGACGAGGGAAGGTCTACAGCTGTTTGAAGTGTGACAGTATTTCACTGCCTACACTTTGCTTCTAGCAACTCATTTCAGGTTCAAGAGAACCACCACAGGCCTGCACTCGGTACAGACACTGGTGTGAACAATTTCAAAAGATAATAATGAATTAAGCATTAAATAAACTATTAATAGGAATATATTCAGTACAATTTTGGTTGATATTTATAACTAAGACGAGTTAGCTTTCAGCTTTAACTCGTGTTATACCTTGGTTATCAATTTTCTTTTAAGATTTCTTTATAACATCTGAGCCTCTTTGAACATTTTGTTACACATTACATGCAGCCGCAAAGCACTGCAGTTCTCATGCTGGTGTTTATTTTGTTCCTTAATTCGAGCAGCAAATGAATTATGTGAATTAATGGTTGAATTACGGGTTCTGCCCCATAAATGCGAAAAACAAACACAATCACGAAATGTGAAATGTTCTATGAATAATGCAACATGGAGGTATGAAGGGGGAAATGAGCCAAAAACAGCCCTCTAATGTACGTACGTATGGAACAAAGTGTTAATGGAGAGGAAATGTTACAGACACTTGTTTTGATTTGGGAAAAACAACCATTCACAATGCTTGAATTCAGTCTGCCTCACAACAAACAGAAACTAAAAGTACGGTGACTCTGGAGTTAGTGTCTCTGGGAGTGACATTAAAGACGATGCTGCGAGCACAGCATGTGCTGCATATAGAAATATATTTGCCCCCCTTGACTTTTTGTTCTTTTTTTTTTGTGCTTTAGCTAATTTTCCAAAAGCAACCAATAGGGATTTTTCTGTTAGAGACAACATCAAATCGCATTTTATTAAATTAAAGATGAGAAAATATATATACAAAACCCATAAACTATTACACATAATGAACATGATAGTGTTCCAGAAACTCGTGTACTATTACGTTTTCCTGTGTTTCCTGCTGGTTTGATGATGTTAATGTAGTTTGTCTGCTGTTTTCATTGACTCATGGCAGCGTGCCACGCCTGAGTTTTCAATGATCCACCAGTCCTCTGTGTATAATATTGCAGCATTTATCACTATTTGGCAGAAGTCATTCTGTCACACAAATGGCCTCGTCAATGACATTATTTCCTGTTTTCTTCTCTCTTGATACCGGCTTAACATTTCCTGGATGTGCTTCACAATAAATTTGTTAGAAAGCAGCAGGAGGCCCTTATTGTGAAGCTACCTCAGAACAATGCCAGCGAGGTTCGCTGATGTTGAATTGAGGCAATTGCATCTCTGACAAAGCAGAGTGGATCAGATGACAATAAGGACTGATGTTATCTTAAGAGCAATGATGGAGTTTTAGAAGATACTATGCAGGAGTTGTGGTTTTGGTCTGTGAGCTAAAAGAGGAATGAAACAGCCCCGCTGCGCGCAGGTGAAGTGTTTAGATGTTTGATGTCCAGTGGAAGTTCAGAGGGCAGGACTTTTACTGCTGCTCACAGCAGCCCGGTGCCGTTTGTAAGATTTATATCTGCACATAATACCAATAATTCTATATCAGGAGCTGTGTCTGTTGGTACAGTGTAAAAACTTAACCGCTAATTGGCTACAAGGAGTTTGACTGAATAACACAATCTATTAAACAGTTTAAAAAATGAGTTACCAAATTTAAAAAGTAATTTAAAAACTTTGTTGCATGATAAAAGAAAAATGGGCTGTAGAATAAATTTCTTTAATACAACTCTGGTGCTTCGGGCATCAGATTCATTTTCATTGGGCATGCTGAGGATGTCCCCACAACTTTATAAAATGGCCAATTCTGTCCCCATCACATTTTTAAAAGCCGTATTTATTAAGAATGTTCTGAAAAATGTTTTGCACCAAGAAATGTTAACTTACAAATGAAACTGCTTAGAGGCACAAAAAGAAAACATACAATAAGTCACAATTGGTTGAACTTGACTCGTGAGCTGTTGTGTTTCTTACTTTACGTTTAAGTATTCAGCATCAAAAGAACAACACAGTTTAACTAAGTGGTTCCCAAACTCATCAGTTGCTTTCTCAATTATTGGAATTTATTTATTTCGGTCTGCAAATAGAAATAAAAACATCATGCATTAATCTACAAATTCATATAATTAAATGCATAGGTTATTACAGAAAATGGCAGACACTCAAAAAGTGTGGTGCAAAACGGTTCACTAAAGTGCTGTAACACAACCTAAACACTTCTGCAGTCCAAAAAAGGTGTAGGCTGAAGCTACAGCTTAATGTTAATGTTAATGATTGCTAATAACTTTGGGGAAGGGGAGAGTGTTTTCGGCATCTGAAAAAAAAAAAGGTTTGCGAACCACTGATTTAACTTAACATCGAACAGTGAGGTTGATTTATTGTCTCCAGATAACATTTTTCATGTTATTCCCTAAATTGTTTCTCTTGTCATATTTTAGGGCACTGATATTGGATGTTGTTATCGTAGGGCTAACTGATATGCGCTCATGTTTTCTTCACTTGATGTGATACTGGTATCGTTTGATTGATTGACATGGTGTTGTAGCTGTGGATGTGATGGATGACTGTTGTTTGTGCTGTCAATGTTGTTTTGTGTTCTACGCTGAGTATTTTTGTATTCTTGACTCTGTAATAGTCTGCGCTATGCCCTTTATATGCATTTGTTTTTCTCCAGACACATACCAACCCTAAAATCATGTATTTTCAAAATAGTTTAAAAAAAAAAAATCATCTGAGCCCTCATGTTTTCGAAACAAAGTGACAACCTTGCTAACTGCAAAGCATGTCAACACGTTGCTATTTTTGAAAAAAGTACAGTAGACATGCAAAAAACCCACAACATCTTTGGGTCACAGACATTCATCCATTTCAAATACATTTTAATCTTGTCTGTTAAAGCTTAATGATCGATTAGCGAGGGTTGGCTATCTTTCTGGGAGAAAAAACCTCTAAATTAGCATCCTTAAATTTAACTCATGCCTAAGTGAAGATCCTCAGCAGGTGTTTACAGCAACTCTGTTTACATGCAGAAAATCACTGTTTTTTCAATTATTATCAATCATGCTTTGCAGAGGAGGTGTCTGCTCCACGATAATTGCTAAATTACATGGACTTAAAAAAAATGAATCTGTTGTTACACAATTAACATTAATCCCCCAAAGACTTCCTTGCGTATGCGTCTGACTACTATAATTTAATTTCACTTTGAACACAACTCAAACAACTTAAGTACAGTCTGTATGACTGATCTACCTTCTGCACAGAGTTTGTGTGAATTCTGCAGAATAGGAGCACATTTTTCAGTATGAAAGACAAAACAGTTTTATAGGAAATATTGTTATAACTCCAGCCAAAGGACAAAGTGTGAAAAACGATAACAAATGTTGAAAAACCTTTGCCAACACTGGTGTTGTTAGAACAAGTGAACCAAGGGCATGAATATATTTATAAATTGTTTATTCATCGTCTTTTCTTTTAGCGCATCACAACCAAATTTCAGACCATCCTCTCAAATCCAATCACAAAGACAAGTGTCAACATAGACAGCTGTACAGTTGCAAAACAAATGACTGCGCCACAAATCTCATCTCATGCTGATGTATATATAGCCTGGGAGAGTGGTCATTTAACAGTCTTTACAGTTCCAGCATTCATAGGAGATTAATATTGTATCACAGACAACAGTTCCAAGATTAAAAATGTAGCCTGTCGTCCAAGATTCTGTCACAGCAGCCTTTTCCATCTTCTGCAATTTATCGTCTCTAGACGTGCGTGTCGTTTCAGGGTGCGTGACGGAGTGCTCTTCCTCATTTTGGGCTTCTTTTTTTGGAGACTGATGAATGCTCATTCATACGTACTGTACATTCTATCCTTTTATTTATGTTTATGATTCTTATCTCCTCACTATGAATCTGCAGTGTGTTCTGCAGTGGTGGGATGTAACAAAGTACATTTGCATTTAGGTGCTTGCACTTTAGATGAGTAGCAACATTTCATGCTCTTTTATTCTTGTACTCCACTAAATTTCAGGCAAGGATAGGACTTTTTACTCCACTAAATTCATAGCTACAATATACACTTACATTAAAGATCAAGATAATGCAGAGAGCTGTCTGACATAACCAGAATCTCATATCCCAATATAGATAGTTTAATATCCATATAACGATAATAATTTCATATCCACATAATGATATATATCACAATATAGCAGATGTGCTGTAAATCCTATGAACTCAATTTATATAAAATAACCACAAGGAAAGGTCCATTTCTTATTACATTTTGAATTATATACTTGACAAATAAAAAGGTACCTTACTCATATTTGATTATTTTTCTCTGTTATTTCTCTTATTTTTCTATTAAACTGATACAGAGATGCTGTAGTGAGGTGATGTATTGTAGTCTTTGTAGTATTTTGGGTTTATTTACAATGATAAAGATGAGTCAGCCGACATATTCCAACTACAAAAGCTGTTTATTAGCTACATGATTGTATTCAACTGCCAGTATGCCACCACGCACCACCCGCACATCATCTCAGTTCAGCCCACTGATGTATCAGTATATTCACCATGGCAACGAGTGTCATCAGGTCCTCCTTATTACCCATCTCTTTATTATTCTGTAGGCCATGCATATTTAACCCCAGCAAGACTTGTCTGAGTAAAGTAGTATAAATAATAAGCCTGAATTATACACATAAAACATATATTTCCAAAATAATGATTAACTATTATAGAATAAACTAGCCAACAGAATATAAATTGTTAAGCAACTCAAAAATACAACTGTTTTGCTGCTTGTACTTCTGTACCTACTTAAAGTGTGTAACTTAACAGAAATTGAATATAATATTCAGAGGTATGTTATCATTAGTGTATAATCGTGTGATTTTGTTACTTTAGAATACGCTGTTTTTGTCTATGCAGGGCATGGGTCAACTTTCACGGAGTGAACCATGTTACACAGCCGTGTTTCTACAGTAGCCCAGAATGGACAAACTAAACACGGGTTTTAGATACAGCCTTTTGCGTTTTGTGCAAGTTTTGCAGCCACCAAAGGTTCATCTACAGACTTGATGGGTGAGGTGGTCGCAATCTGCTATTTCACCACTGGATGCCACTAAATCCTACAATGGTTCTTTAACAAAACAGAATATTAATACATTATAATATTGCAAAGTAAACCATTGAATATATGAATAGAGATGCAAACTAACCAATCAAGTTTGTCCTACATACAGTTTATCATTTTTCTTACAGAATATTTTACAGAACTATTTCTACATTTTCCCCGTTTTTACATCTCAGTTTTAGATAAAACAAGTACTGTATATTTCTTGAGATGATGGCTCCTGTTTGATTTATAATGAGTGAATTCGTAGAGAAGTAATCTACTTTTGATGCGCCTGGGGCCGAGGGGAGAGCTGTATGACTGCGAATAAAACCACCTCCAGACTACAGAGTCGTCATTAATCAGACCCTTGGCTGGCAGTCCAATGCCTGCCGCTACATTCCCTTCAGACCCCATTGCTGGATATTTGTTGATTGTCTGTAGTTGTTCCTTTCCCATCCTTTCCCATCCACTTCCTCCCTGTCATTAATTAAAAGCATGTAGCGAATTTCAACTCACAGCTCCCTCTGTGAAATATGCAGACTAATTTTCCCATCGGGCTGTTCTCGGCTCGTCTCTTTTTGTTCGGGAAACTGCCTTTCTCTGTCAGTGACGAGAGCCAACATGTCGAAACATACTCCAGTTCTTTCAGTTGGACTCTTTGACAACATGACTATGTCTGCAGGATAATAAAAACTGGACTATTTAGCGATGATTAAAAGACTAATTTGCCTTGTTGTAGTCATTGTTTAAGCTGCATTCAACACACATAGTCATCACTGAGGGTTGCAGCAGCTACTTAGCTTATGGGAAGTGTGACTGGCTGAAATGAACAGTATCTGACTGTGACAGTGTGTGGTGTTAGACAAGGGATGGCAAAGTGTCATTTTCAAAATAATACTGTCACAAGAAGACAGCGGTTAAGTGGCTACCGCTGAAGTATGTAGATTACTCCAACATTCAACTGTTTTGTTATGGAGGAAAATTGAAAGTGGAGTGCAGGAGAGCTGCAGCTGAGACCAGACAAATTGAAAAAAGCCAGAAAGCCTTCAATCTTTTCATGTTTCCACAAACACACCACTGTATTCACCTCTGCCAAAGATGCAGGTTGGTTTCATGAAGCAAATGAAAGAACTGCCTGTCAGAAGAGAGTGTATGTTTCAGAATTGAATAAAAATCATTTGAAACGAGGTACCACTTAATATCATATACCATATATATATTTTACAGATATACAGAAGAATGTGTCAAATGTAAAGGACAGTTGTCAGTGCATAAAACCACTGATTTGTCAGTCTCTACAGATCAAGACTTTATAGTCGAGAAATGGCAGAGCCGTCAATGTTAAATAAAAAAAATCGAAAAATTGAATTGAATTGTGACCTTAAACTCAAAAGTCGTATCAAGTCATGACTTTGGAGAGTTATGACAACTCTACAGAGGAGGGCTAATATTCTAAAAATCAAACACTGGCACCTCAATTATTATATCAGCATAGTAATCGATATACTGTCATAAATGATAACAATTAGGGCAGGAATTTCCAGGCAGCCACAGCAACCCCTCAGAACTGCCCTGCCCTCAGAAAAAGATATGCCCTGCAGCCACAGTGGCCTTGATTCCCCGCCCTCACTGCCACAGCTGATTTCGTCATTTTTTTCCTCTACCACTTTCCTGTCAATATGGCTTTTAGACACAAATGTCTTTTGTTGAGATTATTATTGGCCATTGTCAAGTGAAATGATGTGCGCATTACTAAATGGTGGCTGTAATTTTGAGCCTGGTGTCAACTGCTCTAAAACCGGGCCATTTAAGTGTGATGCAGACTCGAAGAAGAGAGAGAGAGAACAAAGAGAAAGTGCTCGAGAAAGGGAGTGTGGGTATATGAATAGACGTATCGACATAAACTTTATTTAATCATGAGGCCAGATGCTACTCCACAATTCTGTGGTTTACACTGCAGACTGGAGTCTCTTTTAACAGTGACAAACAGCTAGATCTGCGCTATACATGCTTTTTTCTCAGTGAAATGTCTGTATTTTCATTGCATCGCTGTCTTTTCCTATGTGATGAAAAAAAGAAGAAAATCCTGTCAGTCGTCATGATAAACATTCTCAAGATTGTGATTTACCTCAGAATAATGATAAACTCTCTCTCAAAATATCGTAGATGCTTTAAACAAATCAGGAAAGCACTTGATAAAAATAAAGTCATCCTTAACCCTTACGTCTAATTCATCATTTTTAATGACTGTGCCAGTGTGTGGTGTTAGACAAGGGAGGACAAAGTGTCATTTTCAAAATACTGTCTCAAGATCACAACAGTTAAGTGGCTACTGCTGAAGTATGTAGATTAATCCAACATTCATCTGTTTTGTTATGGAGGAAAATTGAAAGTGGAGTGCAGGAGAGCTGCAGCTGAGACCAGACACATTGTACTGTACGTTAAAACAAACTGGAGTCATTCTTGAAATAAAAGGCTTCAATCTTTTCATGTTTCCACAAACACACCGCCGTATTCACCTCTGCCAAAGATGCAGGTTGCTTTCATAAGACAACTGAAAGAACTGCCTGTCAGAGGAGTGCTCCATTAGTGCTACACCCACACTGCTCTTTTCTCAGACATACAAGGTGTATCATTTATGGCTTCTGCAATTGTTTGCATATGCAGCAGCTCCTCTGGAATCTGCGGCAGAAATTGTCAAAGATGATTGTTTCATTCCTTGACGTCCAAGGCGTTTTAACACCGCTGTCTGAGCGCGGCAGAGAATCTTGATTCCATGTGCAGACAGATGCCAACTTTCATCCCTTTTTAGTTTCCTTCAGAGAGGAGCTACACTATGTTGGTTGCGAACAAAAATTCAAAGTGAGCCTGAAAGTCAATCTCATGGGGATTTGACCAGCAGAATATCTGAGCCACATGTGCACCTTTTGATCAAGTCTATGGGTTTATATGAGGATTGACATTTTCTTTCTGTCTAATGAGGCTTCACTTATAATTTCATGAAAACTGAACTGGTGGGGTTTTTCTTAAGTGTTTTAATTGATTTTAATAAGCGTCAGGATTTCATATATTTCGAGCTACATTTCACACAGAAGCTGTGTGTGCTGAGAGCATTAGGCATCATTCCTGGCTGTGTAGGTGCAATATTGTTGTGGGAGGGGATGTGTGCCCTCAGGTTGAGCATTAAAATCATCAAACAAAACACGCAATATACTCAAAGCTGGCCATTCTCCCAAAAGTTTGGAGGGCATTGTGAGAAAAGATGTTTATGGTCTGGTGAAACCACTCAGATTTCAAGGGAATGCTTAAGATTTATTAAGTATTAAGTCCATTCAAACTGCACAGTCATTTATCAGGCACGAAAACGTACTGCAGCAGCAGCAGCAGGAGCTCAGCTATGGAGCAAATAAAACAACAAATTCACTCAGTATGCTGTTCAGGGCAACTCACAGGTCAGATATGGTTTCAGAGCTTTGCATTGCTCGCATATTTTATTTTACTTTATTTCAACTCTCTCTCTCCCTTGATACACATGGTAGTTTAATGTTAAAAGGTTTTTAAATTTCAGGGTGAATTCACTGCCTCACATACTCTAGAGAGAGTCTGAAATAACTTCATCAGGCTGCCATCATCATTTATAAAATAAACTCAAAGAAGACAGTTTTTTTTGGCATTACATCTACTTTTTTGCTTGAGTAGGCTGAGGTGAGCTGCAGTGTCACTCAGCCAGATTCAGCGAGTTATGCAAACATGAATAAAGCCTTAATTTGAAGTTTTGATGAAGAGTAAATTCAGGAATCTTTGGAAGACCATTATGCAAAAGAGTCATCTATTTGACTTAAATACTGTGGCCGCCGTGCCCCCTCAGTTCGGCCTTCTGCCCCTCAAAAGATGATATGCCCTGCGGCCTGCGCTGCTCCAGCTCATTTCACCGTTTTCTCCTCTGCCTCTTTCCTGTCAATACAGTTCTTAGACACCAGTGTTTAATGTTTTTCAAGGTTTTTTCACTTACCCTGTTGGGGCAAGTTGGTCAGAGGTCATTTTTTACTCACCCTTGTACAGATTGTTTTATTTATTTAGTGGTCATCAAATAACAACAAAGATTTGAGGAAATTGTCATGTTTAATTTAGAGCTACAACATCTATAAAATGTCCATCCCAGTTTTTCAAAGTACAAGGCTGAAATGGCATTTTCTGCTATTTTGCATGAGAAATATGATTAACCCATTATAAAAATAGTTTAATAATTTTTTTACCACTTGCCCAGTCCAGCAAGTGAGTTGCCAGGTTTACTAGCCAAACATAGCATTTCACTTAACAGGGGCAAGCGAGCAGTCCTTATTATTGAGCCCTGCCAGTGTCCTTTTTTGAAATTCTGATTAGGCAACATCAAATGAAACACGGAACATCTAACCAATGTTGGGTTACATTTCAAGCTTGCTATGAACCTCTGGAAAGCTGCCTCAGGGTGATGCAGACTCGCAGCAAATGAGGGAAAGATGAAGTGCTCCTGTCATGTGGGTGAGTGCGAGAAAGGGAGCGTGTGGAAATTGACAGAAGTGTTGATATGATATAACTTTGTTTGATCGTGACGCCTAATGTTACTCTACAATTACAAATACATAGTCTTGTCTCCTCTACGGCTGTCCATTGCTGTCTTTCCCTCTGGATGCCCATTTCAATGGTCAATGTTTTCTGGACTTTTGTGGCCAATGCTGATATCGATATTAGGGAGTAAAAAATATACAAAAATTACACATAAACTTCTGCCTGTAAAACTGAAAAAGTTAAAAAAAAAAGAATAAGAATATGCATTATGTTGTGTGAAAAAAATACCGAACAACACATATGCTGATTCCGATGTAAGTCAATATAGCCGTGCTAGGCTGAATCAAAGTAAAATCATTCTTAACCAATAAGTTACATTTATTATAGTTTTGTTTGATGGCCTTCGTGCTCTCAAATAATTGAGACCAAGTGACCTTGCCCCTCAAATGAAGAAATTCAATGATAATGTATTCAGTTGATTGTGTAGTAAAGCACTCAAGTCATATATATTTCTGATATTTTTTGATATTGACTCAGACTCTTCAACCTTGTAAATCCTGGCTGCTTCATGCTTTAATTTGAAGATGAAATAAGCATTTCTGTGTATTGTGGCAGTGTTTGAGTTTGTGTCGACATTTTACTGGGCTCACTTGTTTGTATGCAGGTTGCTGACGGCTTGATTTGATTATTAATGATCTGACACAAGCTATTCAATCACTCAAAGCCGGCTTGTCTGGAGCTGTTGCATTTACAAGTCCAGGATGATTTAAATTTTATCCCAATCATAACACTCATTTTCAGATATGGTTTTACCAAGGAACTGATCACTCTTTTGTGATTAAAAAAAAGACAATATGTATTTAGATGTTGAACATTCTCACAATCAAAGCAACATTTTAGATTCTTTGGCAGTATATCTGTGTTTTTTAGATAAGAAGCTTTCCTGGTAGCTTTGAATTAAGTCCTCCTCAGCCACACCAACGATATATTGAGTATGAAACACCCCCTGTAGACATGAAAAGTGGCTTTGTAGTTTGTAGTCTTCACAGAGACCAAATTCTGTGATTTTCTGGGGTTGGCAGTGGCTACAATGGATTCCAATACCAAGTTTCACAGTGGAAATAACTAACAAAATGTCTAAGGAAATTTCACGAAACACTCCTGCACTATAATCCATGCCCCAAAGGAGTCACATTTCACCAAAATACGGCTGAACACACAGCTTCCCTCTTATTTCTCATGTATCATCCTGTCATATTTGTAAGTGGGGACATATGATGCTCCTCCAAGCCATGTTACAAAAATGAAGCTTTACTGCTATCACATATTATCATATAATTCCATGAGCCAGTCATAAGGTTGACATAATCTTCAGTCTACAAGCTGAGAATACACAATAATTTGAAGTGGCTGACATGTTGATGGAGGTATGGAGCTCTGACCCTCAATTTCTTTTTACATCATTGTGAGTCTAGAGAAAATACTAAGTAATATACTGCATTATTCTGAACCTTGAATTGTCTGACACATTGTGCTGTCACTTATTGTAGGGAAGACAGTGATGCAATCATAAAATGACCTTTACGACCTCCACATCACGACAACATGACAATACAGGAGTAATATGAGCAAATCTGACTTGCAAACATTCTGTTTTACAGAAGATACAGAAGATAATACAGGTGTAGTGTTGGTAGGCATTGTTTAACCCTAATTTATTGCTATTATGAGTAGTGCCCATTGTTGCTCTGCCTGGACATTAAGTAAGTCGCTGTAGTATTTCCAGGCCGTTGCTGAACTCCACATGTTCATGTTAAGTGTAGATTGTAAGCTTCAGGGCTCAGCCAATGTCTCTGTTAATTATTTTAACTCTTGTGCTCAGGTCAGGCAGCTTAAGGCCTGTTCAGGGATCCCTCATTGCCCTGCACACATACTGTAGCAGCAATTGACTAATTGAGCATTTGAAGGGCCAGATTGCTGTTTCTGCATGTTTTAGTCCATTTACTATAAATCACATTTACTCATTTACTGCATTAGTGACAACCATTTAATTTTTCCAGCCTCAGTTGTATTTAATTTCTTCCAAAACAGTGTAAAATCAATTTGCAGATTGCATACTTAAAACTTTCCTGAGATAAGAAGAATGGATGTAAGAATTGATTATTTTCTCCCTGTGCCATGCATTCACATGCCTGTGTGAGACTTGGGTACCAAATATCCTTTAAATGTAAAACATTTCCATCATTACTCTTTTCAAAATATCTTATATTATACCTATATATAATATTTATAGCTTCAACTATCAATAAATTTCATTATCAATTAATCTGCCGATTGTTTTCATGATTAATTGTTTAGCCTATAAAATAGGGATGGGAATCTCTCGACACCTTACGATTCAGAGGACTATGATGCAATTATAAAACATGGATTCATCTTGATGCATCAAGATTTTAAACTTAGAAGAAGAAGCCTAGTTTATGACGTAAACATGACACTCGTCCACATTTTACAAAATTCTTACAGGCGATCATAATGTCGAGAACTGGATTTAAAGGTCTGATTATTGACTTTTCTGCATCAATTCATAATCTTGCAAGAGAGATCTGTGATGTATTAATCAATTATTTTCCCTACCCCTGCTAGAAAATGACAAAGGAATGTGAAAAATGTTCATGACTAATTTTCCACAGCCCAGAATGACATCTTCAAATTGCTTCATCTGTCCGACCGACAGCCCAAAACCCAGAGTCTCCATTTACTATCATAAGTACCAAAGAAAAGCAGCAAATCCTCTCGTATAAGAAACTGAACCATCAAGTATTTGACATTTTTGCTTGAAAAATGACTGAAACCGATTATCTGATTTATCGATTAGTCAACTAATTGTTGCAGCTCTACATCCATTCCTGCTTATTATTACACATATTTGTTAAATACTCAATTCTGATTGGTCAGTTATGGCATTATAAGGTCTGTTATTTTTGTGTAGCAGACCGTTGTCATGAAGAACAGACTGTTGCTATGGACACGGTTCTGATCATAAGACTCTGGAGGAGCAATAAAATCATTTTGACATGATGTTTTGTGCCAAATAGCTGTTTTTTTTTAAGTAAGTGGCTATGTAATAAGCGGCATAATATACAGTGAGCAGGTCATTATGGTGGAATAAACACCTTCAGGATGATTCAAGACCACTCTGCTTAGCACTGGGCTCCTGCATCATCATGTTGGGTTTATTATTTCACCAGAATGACCTGCTCACATACACATTATCCCTCACTTGTTTATCCTCCTAGTTAAACCTTCAGATATCTTGTGAAAAAGAAAAAATGTTTCCAATTATCCTGTCTGAGGTGCGGTACCAAAGTGCTGAGAATTCTGTGAAATTAAGAAATACTCCTCACAGTTCTGTTTAGTATTTAATAAAAATGGCTGCATTTAACACAACCCACAGGTGAAATGTTATGTTGCCTGGAAATCCATATAATGCATTACCTACTGCCAATCACTATGCAATATTCAAGCATATATATATGTGTGTGTGTGTGTGTGTGTGTGTGTGTGTGTGTGTGTGTGTGTGTGTGTGTGTATACACAAAAGCTTATTTACAGAGCACAATGTCCAACTTTCCAGGATTTAGCATTCCTTGTTTGTAGTGGTAAACCTGATAATGTAAAGGTTTTACCTGACTATTCCCATGAGCGCTGAGTGCTGTTTGAGTCGACTGAAAGCATCGAAGCGTTCTTTTACTTGACTATAAGTGCATGCTGTCTCTGGAGGAGTAAGTCAGAGAAGAGAGGAGCTTGCTTCTTCATTGAGAGTGAGACAGCTGAGAACAATGACCTGAATGAAGCCACTTTCAAAATGCAAAGATTGAATGTTATAGTAACATTTATTGCTTCTGTCAGTGGATGTTTAGTCTGATGTTGTCTGATTTGCATGACTGTAAACAAGTAGTAACGTAACAGCTACAACATGATAAATCTCAGCTCACAAGCTCGCAACCATCACTTAACTACTGTTCCTTGATCATGTTTTAAAGATGGGCAACTTAGCTGTTTGTGCACAGATTGATGCAAAATGTAGGAGCTGACCTTCATGAAAGAGAAAACAAATCTATTCTTCCTACACCTATGCTAATGTTCGCTTGGATGCACGAGATTGACAGATTAGATTATGCTTGTTCTCGCTCACTAATTATCATCACTGGTCATGGTAGGATGGTAATTGTTAGCACTACAACCCAGCTCCTCCAAAACAACGTCCATCTGTTCAGAGTTTGTCATATTTTACCTTAAACTTGCTCTTCAACTTCTCTTCAACAAGTTTAGTATTTCTACAGGCTTCTGTACTACAGATTTAGAGCTAAAATAGTGTTCTGACACCACAGGTTGTTCTTTTACCAAATGAGTGCAGTTCATGTAATAAAGTGTAGATGCTGTAAAATGTGGACACTACATTTATTCAAGTTAATTGAAAGCAAACATGTTCCTGCAGGCAGCCATTTTTCATTCATTTCTGGTAGATTTTGTTGACAAATTTGTTAAAACCTGCCTTTATGAGCTCTCAGATACCAATTTTTTTTTTTCCCCAGGAGGGCAAAGTTATGCCCTACTCTGCCTTTGATTGGCTAGTGCTTCATTGGCTGGGTTGGTTAGGTTTAGGCATGAAGAGTGATTGGTTAGGGTTAGGATAAAGTATTATGTTCCCCTTGTCCATACACATGTGCTGGCTTAACTTGACTTGTCACGTCAGCCCAGCATCACAAGGATTTGCATTTCCATTACAACATTGCTACCCACTTTAGAGTGTGTCTCTTAACTGAAGACGAGCTTACCGTGAGTTGACTGGCTGTAAAATGACGAATAAGCACCTAATTTCCTATGCACTTCTTCACAATAAATTCATCAGCAGTAACGTAACGTCGCAGGAGAGAAACTCAACTTCAAACCACAGAGATTCAGTTAGAAGCCACAAAAGTACTATAGAGCTGAACACACAGAAACTTTGAAAAACACCTTTTCCTCTGCTCTCCTGCAACACACCCTTGTTTGAGAGGGAGAAACAGAGTTGGCTGAGGTGCACGAGACGTCACTGCAGCCCTCCTGGAAGGAGGTCTGGCACACTTTGGCCTAACTGCAGAAAGCGTCTATTTTCGGCGTGACTCAGCTCGGCTCGGTGTGTTAAAAATGTTAATGGTAATGCTAATCAGTGCGGCACATCCAGAAGTGCCACTGGAAAAGCCCCAGTGGTAAGCCAATCAGAGGCAGAGTAAGAGCAGGTCCTGATTTTGCCCTCCTGGGAAAAGAATTTGGTATGTGAAGCGAATGTGAAATAGCCATAGTTTGGTACCTAATAAATGTCTTTTGTTGTGACCAGTCCAAAGCACAACCATATAATAATCGTGCTGTTTAATCAGCATCTCTATATGCCTCACCTGTCAGGTAGATGGATTATCTCGGCAAAGGAGAAGTGCTCATTAAGGCGGATTTTTAAAAAATTGTTAACAAAATGTGACAGAAATAAACCTTTTGTGTGCACAGAAGAAGTCTTTGATCTTTTACTTCAATTTATGAAAAATTGGAGCAAAAACAAAAGTGTTCCTTTGATATTTTTGTTGAGTGTATATTGGATTTTTTTGAGGAAAAAGCTGCCTGCAGGAACAAGTTTGCTTTCAATTAACTTGAATGTCGTGTCCACTTATTTCCATGAGCTACACTCATTTGTTAAAAAAAACAACCTGTGGTGATGTCATATTATTTTTAGCTCTAAATTTGTGGTCTTTCAGCACATGCCATCAGTCCACTTTCAAAAAAATCCCCAAAGCCCATACCACACTCCAGTGTACATTTAAAAGGCTATGTTTCGAGGGCCTCACTGAACTGTGGATTAGGCCCCGTGACAGGGGTCGTGGTAAACTCCTCCTGTCTGGGTTATCAGTCTTTGACAGCCCACTGCTCTCTGATCGCTGCTGCCGTCACAGGAGCATGCATCACACACTTGTCAAAGCGCCTCTCCTCCACCCACCCCCTTTCCGCTGAAAGTCAACACCACAGTCTCACCACACATATATTTACGTGCTCACAGACACCCTTACAAGACGTCCGTGCACACAAGCACATGCACACGCACACCACACATATACAAGACACTATTCCATTATGGTGACAAATCCTGCCTGAGCTGGCTCCCATCTGTGAGTCACGGCGTGGTGTGTTGTACGAGTCAAACTCCCCCGTCATCTGCCTTTCACAGATGGATCTGCGGGGTGTTCGAGGGCCTTGTCTGGTGGCCACGATTGCAGGACAGCTCGGATTCAAACCTCGCCGTGATCCTGATCGTGAACAGACGCATGCATTTCCCAAGCTTTGAGGTGTGAGGTAGCAACCCTCCAACAAGGGGGTCAGGTTAATCATCGCGGCTTGACTGGGTTTAATCCATTAAAGCACGAGTTCACCTCTACATAGCTTGCTTGGCTGAATCTCTACACTGATCCCATTTTCTCTGTATACATATCCGTTCTTTCACCCTGGCTCCTATTTGCCCCCATAATGGGATTAACTCCAGTGACACCAATCTGAAATCTAGCTTTAAACTCTGCGGGGTGAATCTTATTTCACTGGTTATTCCCATAAGGGATAAGACATGGCTTAGGTTACATAATTAGATTCCTCTTCTCCAGCCTAAATGTAAATGATGACAAATTAATGATAAATAGCTTGGTGTATGCACTTCTTGTTTTCTGCTGGCCTGGTCAAGAAGCCTCCAGGAACATGAAAAAATAACTGACAACCCACATTAATTAATGTGTCTGTTAGAATATGTAGAGGGCGCTGTCATAAATAAAAGATCCTGTCAAAAGTAGCTCATTTATTGCAACCTAACACTGCTTCAACGACTTTGAGTCTACTTTGTCTGGGTATTACTTGTTTTGGCAATGAGATCAAATAGGTTTACTCCACGCCTACACTTAACCCTCTGTGGCAGTGGTGGGCGATTATTTTTCATGGGGGGCAACATGAGAAATTGATCAGGCTGCCGTGGCCCAGACACAAATGATATAATGTTCTAATAATGGCCAAATCTCTAATACGGTTCAGAAGGGATCTATATTGGGCACTTCTACTGTTGCTCACCCC